>SJYW01027136.1:871033-895137 GCA_006410735.1 Raphicerus campestris
AGAAATCCCAGGGCTGATCTCCTTCAGAATGGACTGGTTGGATCTCCTTGCAGTCCAAGGGACTCTCAAGAGTCTTCTCCAACACCACAGTTCAAAAGCATCAATTCTTCGGCGTTCAGCCTTCTTCTCAGTCCAACTTTCACATCCATACATGACCACAGGAAAAACCATAGCCTTGACTAGATGGACCTTAGTCAGTAAAGTAATGTCTCTGCTTTTGAATATACTATCTAGGTTGGTCATAACTTTCCTTCAAAGGAGTAAGCGTCTTTTAATTTCATGGCTGCAGTCACCATCTGCAGTGATTTTGGAGCCCCCCAAAATAAAGTCTGACACTGTGTCCACTGTTTCCCCATCTATTTCCCATGAAGTGATGTGACTGGATCTTCGTTTTCTGAATGTTGAGCTTTAAGCCAACTTTTTTGCTCTCCTCTTTCACAGGACAAGTGATACTAATTTGATCTTGAAGGATGAGAACAAAATTTTTGTGATACTGTGGTTCATCGCTTAGGTTAAATTGTTAAAATATGCATATTATGAGTGATTATCACCTTCTTATCAGTATTTATTTCAGATTCTCTAAGAAATGTCATGTAACCCGTTTTCCTTTTTCTCTAGTAGTGTTACAAAATTTGTTATAGTAGAATAAATGTGCATTTCCTGAAAACCATTTGACAGCTTGACCTTTTCAATTCAGATTAATCCCCTCCCCACTAACATCCACCCAAATCCAACATATATTAGTGAGAATTTGGGACCTTTTGAAATTTTTTTTCTGCCTCCTATTAAATTCTCTGTCCAGTTAAATCTCTATAGCAGTAAGGATGTATCCCGCACTATTAATTCATGCTTGCTTTTGCCTCATGAGATTTATGATTAAATTAGTATAAGTATTTTGTAAATAATTTTAGAGTCTAAAGTACTTTAAATATTCTTGGTTATCTTATTTTGAAAGGTAATTGTGCTTAGTTCTGAAGATTGGGCTTAAGGTTATTAGATGTAGAAGAATGATTAATTCGTTTGCATTTGTGGCATCTCTGTTCTTTGCAGTGACAGAAATTTACTGTATACACTTTGCAAATCAAGAGAAATTGCATCTAATACTTCTTACCGTTTTATGATTATTTAACACATGACTTGTCGCTGCTAAAAGGCTTTTCTGCTAACCAGTCTCCCTTTAGCAAGCACTTAGTTCTTTTGTAATTAATATTTTCATTTTTAATACACATAGAGTGCCTAAAGGAAGTTTTATCTGGAAAAAATCTGCATAGTATTTTAATACAATACAATTTATTTAGCAATTCATCTTTGCTATTTATGTTTTATTAAAAAATCAAGCCAGGATTTTATTTTTAAGCCCCTGGTTTAAAATGGGATTGTATGAAATCATGGGTGTGAAACTTGAAAACGGTAAAGCACTATAGAATTTAAAGAATCTTCCATTAAAAAAAAAATAAGGAAACAAAAAATCTCTGCTCATGGTGGTTTTACAGAGTCAGTGCGAGGTCAAAGAGAGGTCAGTAAGATATATCTCATCTAGGCATTGTCCTGTACACCATCTGCCCATGTTAAATCACAGTGATAAGTAGGTTGTAGACTTGTATGCTGCTAATTCTTATTTTGCCAGACTTTGATGTCATCTTATGGTCATTACAATTGACCAATTACAGTTGACCAAATTGAATTATCTTTAATTAGTAGGTCTGTCTCATATACAGTGGACTAGTTGGACATATTTATCTGTTTAAGTGGTCTGTCCTCAGACTTGGAAAGCCAAATGTCATTTTTCAAGAGAAAAAAAAAATGGGGGAAGGGAGACAGGAGGCTAGAATTATTTTATATGTTTAAAGGGAAAGTATAATGTCAATAGTCTTGTAATATGTTTAATAAAAGTTTGCTATGGACTTTAAGATCTTTGGAGTAAAGTAACATTGGTTATGCAATATATAACATTTATTTTCTGTATAGACATGACATGCGGAGGTTATTAAAACAGAAATTCTACTGTCCTTGTGATGGGAAGAAATAGCTCATTCCAAAGAACTCATTCATTACAGATTTAGGTCCCAATGAAGATTTATAATATCTTTGCCAAGAAATTTTCTGTCTTGGTGCAAGCTGCACACGCCATTACAAAATTACAGTGAATTCACACTGATTTACTCCTGTATAGATTGATTTTTATACTTGAGAGGCAAATTGATGAGAACAGAACACGTATTCCCTGAAGATGTGATGGGCCTTTAAGCAATGAAATCTACCTGAAAAACTGGAGAAGCATCTATAGTTAGATAAGATTGGAGAGAACCAAACTCATCACTTCCTGACACTCTCATTTGCTGGGGTGATTAGGACTCACATCGAGTCCTACTGTACAGCCATGCGTCATGGTGACACCAGATAAATATGAAGTTCTCTAGGGCCTTATTTGACCCAGAAGTTCATTCAGCCAGTATCCCTTGATTCAGTATTAAAAAAGAAAAAAAAATGAGGGAGGGATGAGAGAGTGAGGAAGGAAGAGGAAGAGAAAAACCTGAGATAATTTTCTGCCCCTTTTCTCACTGAAGGTCACATGATGACCTGTTTGCCGCAGTTTTGCTGTTTGTAGGTATCGACAGTGACTCCTTGTTTCTCTTTTGGAAAGAAATACCATTAATGCCATTGTTGCATCTACCCAACAGTTCAAGTCTTTATGTTTTTGTGGCAGATTTTCTTAACATTTCAGAGTCAACACGAAAGTTAACCTTAAAAAGTAGTGTGTTGCTGAACCATTGGTGAATCGGATCATTTTTAAAGTTTTTTTCTTGTTGTTTTGTTTTTTAATTCTTGGTTGTGTTGGGTCTTCATCGCTGGGTGGGGGCTTCCTCTAGTTATGGTGAGTGGGAGCTGTGCCGCTGTGGTGTGCGGCCTTCTCAATACGTGACTTCTCTTATCGTAAAGCATGGGTTCCAGGAGCAAGGGCCTCAGCAGTCACATGGGGACTCAGTAGTTGTGGCATCTGGGCTTAGTTGCTCCCTGACATGTGGGATCTTCTGGTGTCCCTTGCAATGCAAAGCAGATTGTTAGCTACTGGATCACCAGCGAAGCCCTGCATCAAATATTAGTTTCAAAAAATGTCAATCGCCCCCTTCATTCCTCTACTCTTTCCTTCTGTTCATCCATCCAGAAGTGTATTTATCATAAGCCTGCTATGTGCTGAGCTGGCAGTGTAACAGGTGCTTGGGAAAAAAATAGTCAATATTTTGAATGGAAACCCAGACTTGTCCTTTGAACTTACACATATGGGTCATTATTAATTAGCAAAGGTGTTTTGAATGCTTGCTGTGTCAGGCAAAGTACTTATATCAACCCCTTGTGCAGAATTTGGGAAAGGTCTCTTTGGGGCAGCTACACAGAAAGAGGAAATACTGCTCCTTTCTTTTAGGATTTTTATTTACAACAATGATTACTCCAGGGAGTCCTAATGTTGAAATGTAGAATTTATTGTAATTATGACTTTAGGAATAAGAATCTTGTCAATTTAGTCAGAAATGAGGTCTACACTGCCCCAGCACCTAGTCAATTCACCGAGAAAGGTGGATCTGATGGCATCTGATGGTCTATAAATAAGAATTATATTCTTGGATTATATCATCTTTGTTTGGTGTTGCATATATGGCAGTTTGCTTCCAAATTAAGCCAAAATTATTTTCTTAGGGATATGTGATAAGGACTAGACGTTTTGGCAATAGATATGGAAAATTTTTAATGGAATAAAAACTCTTAAGTGCTATTGTAATTAGCCTTTCACTTTCCTGAAAATACTACGTATGGTGTCTGCAATCATACTAAAATTTTAAAACAATCATGTCCTCTTTGGAAAGCAATTGCTTTAAACTGGATAGATTTCACTCATGTTTCAGTGAAAGAATTTGGAATTCTGTCTTTGGAAACCAAAATACTGGATGGCAGAATTGGATGTGTCTTTCACTTTAAAATGCAGTCTCTCTCTGTGGTGAATATATTTGTTGTGGTAAAGTATTTGAAAGGAAATCCTCAGAATAATTTGGGGTAAAGAAAAACACTGTTTTAGAATAAGCCAACCCATCAGTTTGAACTTTGAAAATTGCTTTATTTTGAATCAGAAAGGATTAATAATTGCTCATAGTGCAAAGAATATATGTTTGTATTACAATGTATAATCCTGTTCTAAGACACACTTCCGAATTTTAAAGGACTCCGGCACAATGCTGTGATGTCCGTAATTTTTCTGAATGAATCAGTGTTGGGTTACCTCAGAATTTCGGCCTGGGTCCTGGCAAATCTCTCGCTGAATAAGTGATTCCTGTAAACGTTGGGAATTGTTTCACAGGTTAACTTTCCCATCATTTGACACTGCTTATGCTATATTGTCTCAGCCTGGATACATCCTCTCTGGAAAGAAGGGTCCTGGTAGTCTGATAAGAAGCTCTCTTTCCTGAGGTCTGGGTTTTGTTGGGGGGGTGGGGGGAATCAGCTGGGAGAGGGATAAGCCAGCATGCCAAGTCACAGGGAGCCTCTTTACTGTGGGGCTCCATCCAAAAAGGGTTTGTAGCACAGTGTACAGTCTTGTAGCCCAGCTGTGTGGAGCATTGATTGCTTCTGCCTGGAGCAGGGATACTGTCAAGTTGCTCTGAGTTGAGTCATCTATTGACAAAGAGCTACCAGCCCGCAGATACTGCTGTGCGGAGCTGCTCCGGCGGCTCCCACCGCTCCCACGATGCCCTGCTTGTAGCAGCTGTCAGAGATACTGAGGGATCCACGGAAGGGGGAGGGAAAAAAAAAAAAAAGACTTTTTACAACTGCCTGGAAGAAAGGGGGTGTGAGCTAGGAGGCATTCCTGTGCAGAGCTGACCAAAGGCGAGGGTAGGCACCCTTGCAGTATGAACGCACACCTCACCAGGCAGCACAGCTGCCCCCGGGGCTCCGGAGGCACGGATGCGGGTAGGAGTGTGCCCACACTGATCAGAGATGCTCACTGCGCGTGTGGCTGGCAGAGGAGTCCTCAGGGGCTCGGGTACACCTCCCAGACTATGCCCCCCTCGGGAGCTGGGGGCCCGGCTTCAAACAGGACCAAGCTGGTCACCTTGTGGGACAGTGTGCGGAAAAGCCCCCGCAAGACGAGCACCAAGGGCAGAGGGGCTTGCGGGGAGCGCTGTGCTTGCCCACATGGCTGGATCAGCCCCGCACAGGTGAGCCTTTTCCTGTGACTTTGCCTTGACAGTCGATCGGGAGAAACTGAGATCAAGTAAGGGATGGAGAGCATGGTTTGGAAACTTTGCCGAGTCTTCCTTGCTGACTCTAGGGTACGCTGGCGTGGTAAATGGTAGGCCAAGAAATCCCGTCGTTTTCATAGGTGACTGTGGGCTCACACCTCTGGACGGCCTGGGAAAGGCAAGGGATGCCCTGCTCCATTTCTTTCAGTGACTTTTCCCCAAGTTCAACTTCTCTAGCCCTCAGTATGATTTTACTATTCTGGTCATAGTCTTTTAGCCCCACTTTTACTTCTAATCATTGTTAACTTTTTCTGTCTAGCTGAGGTTTGTGTTTTTATTTTAAGGAAGAAAGAGAAAATGAACTTTAATCAGATACCTTCCATCTCTTTAAATATAAAAGAGCATTTATTTCTTTAGCTATGGGATGCAGTGATTTGAAGTATGCTATTTTAATTTTACTCTGATAATGCTGTCTACCTTTTCAGTAATGGAGAAGAAAATGTGTTTGTACTTAATAATTCATTTTATAAACAAAAGGATTAGAATGAGAAGCAAACTAGAGGATATGATTACACTCAGAATAAAATAATGAAATATTTCTTTTATTCATAGAAGCAATAAGGTGATTTATATTAAAAAGCACAACTCATAGTCCCCTGTAACTTATTTCTGAAGCAGATGTTCAGAATCTTTTAATTTGATTCCTAGCTTATTCTTGCCCCCAAACTACTAGCATTTTACCAGAAGTGAGATGAGCTCATTTTTTTTCCTGCCTCCATCCAGAAGAGGGAAAACAACTTCTTGTAAATGCTATAAAATATAAATAAAATGCACCTGTAATCATTGCCATAAATATAGAATTCCACTTGTAAATATTCATTGAAAAGAGAAAAGCTGTGTTTGAAGAAAAATGCTTTCTTGATCTTAAAATGATTTTAGCATAACTAAGAAGTAGATATTGATCATGAGTAAAATGTTGTGGTCAGGTGTAGAGAATGTTCCAATTTTAATATTATTTTTTAAAGTATTTGTAAAAATACTGTGTTTGAAGAAAATGCTTTCTTGATCTTAAAATGATTTTAGCATAACTAAGAAGTAGATATTGATCATGAGTAAAATGTTGTGGTCTGAGAGGTGTAGAGAATGTTCCAATTTTAATATTTTTNAAAAAAAAAAAAAAAGACTTTTTACAACTGCCTGGAAGAAAGGGGGTGTGAGCTAGGAGGCATTCCTGTGCAGAGCTGACCAAAGGCGAGGGTAGGCACCCTTGCAGTATGAACGCACACCTCACCAGGCAGCACAGCTGCCCCCGGGGCTCCGGAGGCACGGATGCGGGTAGGAGTGTGCCCACACTGATCAGAGATGCTCACTGCGCGTGTGGCTGGCAGAGGAGTCCTCAGGGGCTCGGGTACACCTCCCAGACTATGCCCCCCTCGGGAGCTGGGGGCCCGGCTTCAAACAGGACCAAGCTGGTCACCTTGTGGGACAGTGTGCGGAAAAGCCCCCGCAAGACGAGCACCAAGGGCAGAGGGGCTTGCGGGGAGCGCTGTGCTTGCCCACATGGCTGGATCAGCCCCGCACAGGTGAGCCTTTTCCTGTGACTTTGCCTTGACAGTCGATCGGGAGAAACTGAGATCAAGTAAGGGATGGAGAGCATGGTTTGGAAACTTTGCCGAGTCTTCCTTGCTGACTCTAGGGTACGCTGGCGTGGTAAATGGTAGGCCAAGAAATCCCGTCGTTTTCATAGGTGTCTGTGGGCTCACACCTCTGGACGGCCTGGGAAAGGCAAGGGATACCCTGCTCCATTTCTTTCAGTGACTTTTCCCCAAGTTCAACTTCTCTAGCCCTCAGATGATTTTACTATTCTGGTCATAGTCTTTTAGCCCCACTTTTACTTCTAATCATTGTTAACTTTTTCTGTCTAGCTGAGGTTTGTGTTTTTATTTTAAGGAAGAAAGAGAAAATGAACTTTAATCAGATACCTTCCATCTCTTTAAATATAAAAGAGCATTTATTTCTTTAGCTATGGGATGCAGTGATTTGAAGTATGCTATTTTAATTTTACTCTGATAATGCTGTCTACCTTTTCAGTAATGGAGAAGAAAATGTGTTTGTACTTAATAATTCATTTTATAAACAAAAGGATTAGAATGAGAAGCAAACTAGAGGATATGATTACACTCAGAATAAAATAATGAAATATTTCTTTTATTCATAGAAGCAATAAGGTGATTTATATTAAAAAGCACAACTCATAGTCCCCTGT
Source organism: Raphicerus campestris (assembly GCA_006410735.1). Classification (NCBI taxonomy): domain Eukaryota; kingdom Metazoa; phylum Chordata; class Mammalia; order Artiodactyla; family Bovidae; genus Raphicerus; species Raphicerus campestris. The sequence continues at coordinate 878,534 of SJYW01027136.1, forward strand.
AACTTATTTCTGAAGCAGATGTTCAGAATCTTTTAATTTGATTCCTAGCTTATTCTTGCCCCCAAACTACTAGCATTTTACCAGAAGTGAGATGAGCTCATTTTTTTTCCTGCCTCCATCCAGAAGAGGGAAAACAACTTCTTGTAAATGCTATAAAATATAAATAAAATGCACCTGTAATCATTGCCATAAATATAGAATTCCACTTGTAAATATTCATTGAAAAGAGAAAAGCTGTGTTTGAAGAAAAATGCTTTCTTGATCTTAAAATGATTTTAGCATAACTAAGAAGTAGATATTGATCATGAGTAAAATGTTGTGGTCAGGTGTAGAGAATGTTCCAATTTTAATATTATTTTTTAAAGTATTTGTAAAAATACTGTGTTTGAAGAAAATGCTTTCTTGATCTTAAAATGATTTTAGCATAACTAAGAAGTAGATATTGATCATGAGTAAAATGTTGTGGTCTGAGAGGTGTAGAGAATGTTCCAATTTTAATATTTTTTAAAGTATTTATAAAAATATATCACTGAATCTTAAAGCTGTAGTTACATATACATGGTTGTGTATATGGCTTTTGATGCATTAACATCCTGCATTTCAGAATCTGGGTTTAAATCAAGAATATATTGTCATTTTAGATTTAAACTAGTTCAGCTTGAAATAAAGCTTGATATTTGGAAACTCAGTTTTTTTTTAAGTTAACATGAATTCCAAACTGAATACACAGCCTTGACAATCATGAAGTCTCTCTATATTCTTTCCGATACATGTGTTTATATGTCTTTAACCTCTGTCTCTTAATTAGGTTTAAGTCTCTGTGAAAGGCTTAAATAGAGAAGACAAGTGCATCTAGCTTATGGATTTTGCAAAGTAGTATATGCAAACATACTTTACTGTTATAATTCTTTTTATCCAAGATGTTATAAACTCTTCATAATTTCTCAAAGCAAAATCTCTAGTACTATAATAACTATACTCTAAAAATCTTGGTACATTTTTCATCAACCAAGGGAAACTTTTCCCTTCTTTGGTTTTTAACAAAGTCAGCCTCCTACTTGCTTAAATTTATAGCCATTTAATGCTTTAAAGATTGAAATAGACTCTGCAATGATAATTAAAGATCCAGGGGCATATGAGAAGGCAATAAAATGAGATAGCCACTGTCTCCCATTATTCTTTGCATATACATTTCTATACATTTTTTCCCTCTTATTCACATGTACTTTATCAATTGCTAAGAGCAGTTATCCCCAAATAATGAAGAAGCAGTAACATATCTTTTAGGGTCTTCAATGTCATAACACTCTCCTGTTACCTGTCTCCTCCACCCTTTTACTACCTGAGTCCTAAAAATGTGCTACATCAGATTGATCAGTCTCTCTTCATTCCAATCCCATGCTCATTCAAATATATGGAGTATTTTTTAATGTGTCTGTATATGCACATGTACATAGATTTTAATATATTTAAATATCTATAATACCTAACTACTTGTATGTATTAACATATTTTCATGTGTATATAATTATATGCATATACATGCATATGCACACATAAAAATTAAAGTTCTGTGTTATTCTTTTTGCTCTTAGAAATTTCTAGTTGTTTTTACACAATATTTTTCCTCTCTGTATTAAGTATATTTCCTTTAGTTTCTATAGGTACTCAGAAATGATGCTTTATGTATACATATATATATGTGTGCATGTGTGTGAGCATGTATATAGCTATTAATTTACATATGCATCTAAAACTGTAACTAATACTTGAAATAGATGCATGTATGTAGTATATGCCCATGTAAAGTATCACAGAAGCGTGTGTTTGTGTGTATATGTATCCATTAAAACAAAGTGTGCTTTGAGAATTTTTGGATACTATTTTTACCCCTTAAATTAACTAAAGATATCCTAGGAAATGTTTTAAAATAAAGGATAGAGGCCAGTGACAGTAAACATTAGACTCGTTGATCGGGCAGAAAGAAGGAAAGTGCACATTTGAGAGTTGCCTGGGGACCCCTGTGCAGTACAGCACGTGCCTGAGGGCTATGAAGCGCCTGGGAGCTGGGATCCTGCCCTTGGAGATGGCCACTGTGTTATGTGCAAATCGGCAGTGTGATTTCCGGCTGCTATAACGCAGGGCCACAGTCATGACTTGAGTTCCTCCCAAGGCTCCTGGCCAAGCTCCTGTTATTTGGGGTTCTGTGTACAAACAGGACTTTGTCATCATGTTATTCCTAAGCAGGAATAAAAACAGCTTCTGTCCCTTCTCAAAGAAGTTTTCATTCCATTTGGATCTGTAGAATTAATACAACGATAATAATATGTAAGAAAATGGAAAATTATAGTATCCAAAAGTGTGTTCTAGAATGCAAGATAATAGTATCGGCCTTAGGGAGTGGTGGAGGGAAATGTACCCATTGCTGCTTCTGTGGCATTTGTCCCCCAAGCAGACTGGTCTGGGGAGGCAGCACAAAACAGCGAATACTCAGAGACCAGGGTTCTGTGTGTTTGTTCTTTATTCATTCATTCTTCATTTGTCTATTCAACAATCATTTCCTGATTTCCTGAGTGCCTACTATGTGCCACTCTGTCAGACTCTGTGGATATAATAGGAAACAAAGTAATGTAGATACGACCCCTACCATTATGGAGCTCAGGACCTACAGTGGCATGCAACACTTAACAAACATATCATTATATATGCAGAATTATAGCATCATTAATCAGAGTTTGGAAGTGAAGCAAAGTTCAATGGACAGCTGCAAATTCCATAGTAAATGTATATTCAAGATAGAGAGGGACCACAAAGGAGTAAGAGGAAAAGATCCTTTTTTAAAAGAAAAGATACTGTATCTCTCTCTGTTTGGATTTTCTATTTGTAAAATTAGGATAAATATAATACTTCACTCAGAATTATGGTGAGGAATGATTAACATAGTATGTGCAAAGCACTTCACACAGTGCTCACATCTAGTAGAGACTCAATAAATATTTGTGGCGTGAATGAATGAATCATAAATCCACAATAAAATTTCACTACTATTCACCTATTCCTTCATTCGTTCTACCTGTTTTTCTTGGAAGAGAAGGGAGGTAAATCAGTGAAGACTTTGCAGGTGTAGTGATGCTGAGACCGAACTGAATTAACTCTTGGAAAAAAAAAAAAAAGGTGTGTTTATCAAGTGGGCAAAGAGAGAGATGCTTTGGGGGCAAAGAGAACAAATGCCAAAACACATGAAACGCCCTGGCGCCTTGTGGACTGCCCCCACTTCTGTCTGCCCGTGCGAAGTGGGCGGGGGTGAGTCCGCTGGGCTGGCAGTGTTGAGCCTCATGGGGTTTGAGATCTCTGCCTCTCTGTGTCTGGCCTTATGGTCAAAGAACCGTCTAGGCTTCAGCTTCTCTAAAAATGTTGCTCACTCAGTCATGTCCAACTCGTTGCAACCCCATGGACTGTAGCCCGCCAGGCTCCTTGGCCCATGGAATTTTCCAGGCAAGAATACTGGAGTGGGTTGCATTTGCTACTCCAGGGGATTTTCCTGACTCAGGGATGGAACCTGTGTCTCTTGCATCTCTTGCACTGGCAGGCAGTTTCTTTACCTCCAGGGCCACCTCTATGTCTAAGAAACCTGGTTTTCCTAAATGAACCTCCGTATCTCTTCCGAAACTAGTATTCTGTGGCTTTCTCATCTGACATCCATTAATTAACGAGAAGCACTTTAGAAAGGATTTATTCTTTAGAGCTGGATCATCACTCTCTGTGACCTCACTTGCTTAACCTCTTTGAGACTCATTTGTCCTTTCTGTAGAATGTAGAATGATACTATCACGTTGCAGTAAAGTGTCATAAGAATTGAAAGTACCCTATAGTAAGAGCCCGGAATGGGCACTTAGCTTACAGGAATTGTTCAGTTAAAGAAACGGTACCTGTGATGAGTAGTGATATCCAAATTATGTTTTTTTAACCTGAAGAACATTATCCATCAAATTAATTATCAGTATTGTGGCCCCTCATTAAAATGTCTAGCTTGTCGAGTGAATTTTCTGATGTCTCACTTACACTGATGAAGGTTAGGCTAGGCAACTGTCCAGAAACACTGGGCACAGTACCACATGATGATGGGGTAACATTTTGTCCTCCAGGATTCTCAGAGGGTTACAGTGGTGTCCACCTCAAAAAAAAAATCATGTAAAATAGAGTCATATTGATGAACTAGCATTTTTGTAAGCTTGTATTTAGAGGTAGGTGATGTTAGATTTTTTTCAGTAAGATATTCCTAGAACAACTGCATTTGAAGTGTTTTGCCCAACTCTGTAAATCTTTCCTAACAGTCCCTCTACAGCTCCTCCAGAAATAGCAGTTTACAGGAACTTGAGAGCAGAGAATTTTTCAGTCCAAGGAGTAGGGTTGCCTAGGCTGAAATCTCAGGCTCAGCTTATGCCCGGTTCGAAAAGATCTGACAGTTTGTTTAAACTCTGGGCTGTTGCTACTGATTCCTTCCATAGGGAGTCCCTTAAGGAAGACTAAGACTTTTTCATCTTTGGAAAACACCAGCAGTCTCCAGGCAAGGGAAGAATTAAAAGGTATCACAGAAGGAATGAAAGCTCTGATCATTCCTTGGGCAGATCTGACGCTCAGCACTCCTGGCACCCCTGCTTCTGGACGCTGACATCAGCAGAACATTCTTACTAGGGTAGGACAGGAGAGACAAAGTACAGAGGGTGGAAAAGAAAAGAGCAAAGATGGCAATATTTATCGAGCATGAAGCATTGTGCTAGGGTCTTTACATTAATCATTTCTTGGAATTCTTTCAAAAACACTAAAAGAGTGGTGCTGTAATTCCCATTTTTTAGATGTGGAAACTGAGGCCAAAAGTAACTTGCTCCTGTTACTGACAAAGGCAAGACTGATAAAGGCAGAAATAGTTTTAAAGTTCTATCCAGCTCTGTAACCTTTCTGCTACATCTTACAGAAAGACCTATTTGAGGTATAATGGCAGATAGAGTACCCTCAGGGACTTCTTTAATTCAAATAGAAATTTCTTTAAGGAATTGGCGTGCTTTAAGAGGTTGGTTGGACTGCCACTTCCTAGCAGAAGCCCAGATATCCCCATTCTATTTCATTTTCTGCTCTGAAAGCCTGAGTTGGTTGAACCCTTAACCCTTTGCTCTCTGGTTAAGAACTATGCTGATTGAAGCGGTGAAGTAGCTTCCCATAGTACTGATACGCAAATAAGGCATTTATCTTAGAAAGACCACATCATCTGTGCTTATTTGCAAATAGAATTCCATNTGAAACACCCTGGCGCCTTGTGGACTGCCCCCACTTCTGTCTGCCCGTGCGAAGTGGGCGGGGGTGAGTCCGCTGGGCTGGCAGTGTTGAGCCTCATGGGGTTTGAGATCTCTGCCTCTCTGTGTCTGGCCTTATGGTCAAAGAACCGTCTAGGCTTCAGCTTCTCTAAAAATGTTGCTCACTCAGTCATGTCCAACTCGTTGCAACCCCATGGACTGTAGCCCGCCAGGCTCCTTGGCCCATGGAATTTTCCAGGCAAGAATACTGGAGTGGGTTGCATTTGCTACTCCAGGGGATTTTCCTGACTCAGGGATGGAACCTGTGTCTCTTGCATCTCTTGCACTGGCAGGCAGTTTCTTTACCTCCAGGGCCACCTCTATGTCTAAGAAACCTGGTTTTCCTAAATGAACCTCCGTATCTCTTCCGAAACTAGTATTCTGTGGCTTTCTCATCTGACATCCATTAATTAACGAGAAGCACTTTAGAAAGGATTTATTCTTTAGAGCTGGATCATCACTCTCTGTGACCTCACTTGCTTAACCTCTTTGAGACTCATTTGTCCTTTCTGTAGAATGTAGAATGATACTATCACGTTGCAGTAAAGTGTCATAAGAATTGAAAGTACCCTATAGTAAGAGCCCGGAATGGGCACTTAGCTTACAGGAATTGTTCAGTTAAAGAAACGGTACCTGTGATGAGTAGTGATATCCAAATTATGTTTTTTTAACCTGAAGAACATTATCCATCAAATTAATTATCAGTATTGTGGCCCCTCATTAAAATGTCTAGCTTGTCGAGTGAATTTTCTGATGTCTCACTTACACTGATGAAGGTTAGGCTAGGCAACTGTCCAGAAACACTGGGCACAGTACCACATGATGATGGGGTAACATTTTGTCCTCCAGGATTCTCAGAGGGTTACAGTGGTGTCCACCTCAAAAAAAAAATCATGTAAAATAGAGTCATATTGATGAACTAGCATTTTTGTAAGCTTGTATTTAGAGGTAGGTGATGTTAGATTTTTTTCAGTAAGATATTCCTAGAACAACTGCATTTGAAGTGTTTTGCCCAACTCTGTAAATCTTTCCTAACAGTCCCTCTACAGCTCCTCCAGAAATAGCAGTTTACAGGAACTTGAGAGCAGAGAATTTTTCAGTCCAAGGAGTAGGGTTGCCTAGGCTGAAATCTCAGGCTCAGCTTATGCCCGGTTCGAAAAGATCTGACAGTTTGTTTAAACTCTGGGCTGTTGCTACTGATTCCTTCCATAGGGAGTCCCTTAAGGAAGACTAAGACTTTTTCATCTTTGGAAAACACCAGCAGTCTCCAGGCAAGGGAAGAATTAAAAGGTATCACAGAAGGAATGAAAGCTCTGATCATTCCTTGGGCAGATCTGATGCTCAGCACTCCTGGCACCCCTGCTTCTGGACGCTGACATCAGCAGAACATTCTTACTAGGGTAGGACAGGAGAGACAAAGTACAGAGGGTGGAAAAGAAAAGAGCAAAGATGGCAATATTTATCGAGCATGAAGCATTGTGCTAGGGTCTTTACATTAATCATTTCTTGGAATTCTTTCAAAAACACTAAAAGAGTGGTGCTGTAATTCCCATTTTTTAGATGTGGAAACTGAGGCCAAAAGTAACTTGCTCCTGTTACTGACAAAGGCAAGACTGATAAAGGCAGAAATAGTTTTAAAGTTCTATCCAGCTCTGTAACCTTTCTGCTACATCTTACAGAAAGACCTATTTGAGGTATAATGGCAGATAGAGTACCCTCAGGGACTTCTTTAATTCAAATAGAAATTTCTTTAAGGAATTGGCGTGCTTTAAGAGGTTGGTTGGACTGCCACTTCCTAGCAGAAGCCCAGATATCCCCATTCTATTTCATTTTCTGCTCTGAAAGCCTGAGTTGGTTGAACCCTTAACCCTTTGCTCTCTGGTTAAGAACTATGCTGATTGAAGCGGTGAAGTAGCTTCCCATAGTACTGATACGCAAATAAGGCATTTATCTTAGAAAGACCACATCATCTGTGCTTATTTGCAAATAGAATTCCATCTTGCAATATTTGTGGTAAGGAATCTGGAACCATGTTTTCTAAACTTGATATAAAAGTACAAAATAGGAGTAGAGATTGTCTTACTTAAGTACAGGAATATCATCTCACATTGCTGAATGAAGGTGAATATCATGCACATAGTCTACCTACCTATGCGTCTATTATGCCAAGAATCAAATATCTCCCATATATATGGTGGTGTGTGTGTGTTTGTCTATATACACACATATATATACTGCCATTTCCATTGGCCATCCTCTTCATTTTTTTTAATATTGTTTTATCTTTTACAAATGTAGTGTCACTTATCTTATCCTCCATTCTCTACATTCATTCCTTTAATTTCCTAAGGGCATGTATATGTGTGTGTGTGTGTGTGTGTGTATGTATATATATAAATCATGTCAGAGCTGGATGGGGATTTAGAGGTCATCTACTGTATTTTCCAAAGGAGAACCTGAAACCTACATACCATCCTTGTCAGTCCTTTTAACATTCCTGAAACCTAGGAAAGTTAAAAGACTTGCTCAAGGTCATTCAGTTTGTGGCAGGATCGGCCAGTGTCTGAACTCCGGGTTCTTTTTACTGTTTCAAGCAGCTTTCCCTCTCTTGGCCCTTATTTGTTCCTCTCCGTGAAGTGTAATTACTGACAGAAAATTATTTAGCATGCAATTTGTTGATAATGCAGTGTTGGGCATTATGCAAAAAACTGCATAAACCTAATTTGTACATTCTTATAATTCAGACCACAGTCCCCAGAGAGATAAGGAGAGAGACAAGCCATTAGAAGTCATTTTAGAAACGCACGGAGGGACTTATGTACCGATAACGACAGGAAGGTGATGGTGGCATTTAGGAGAGGGGAGCCAAGGATGCTAAATGCTCTACAATGTGCAGAACAGTCCTGCACAATAAAGAAGGACCCTATACACTACATAGTTTTAACATTTCATATTCATGAATTTTTTTATTTTCTAAACTTAAAGTCAAATTCAGCTTTATAGACAAAGTATTTTCTGCAAAGATTTAATAATAATTTAATATTCTAGGAACATAACTCCTGTGTAAATCAAGGAATCATTGCACTTTGTTCTGTTAGGAATTTTATTAGGATTTGATTCCTCGTTTGGAAAATCCCTTTCTTGAGCCATATTGCTGCTCCTGATACTTAACGCCATCAATACACCTCTCCTGTATCAGTTTGCATTTCTAAATGTCACCTACAAATATGTGGTCGAAGAGACTTGAGGATCCTTTTTATAGATATACAACCAAAGATTTTGAATAGGTAGCAACCCACAAAGTATAAAATTTCATCAAATTTCAATAATGTTGTTTTTTAAAAGAATTTCATTCGATTGCCATACCATGTGTTTATTTTTAAAATGTTTTCACATAGTAAGAAATCTGTTTTGTGAAAATTGTGTGGAATTATTTATTTTAGAGGTTTCTGATGTTTATCGTATTACTTTGATGTTGTTGAGAAGGTCATGTACACTCAATTTCCCTGTAAGTACTTAGGAACCTGAGATTTATTAATATATATTCCCTATTCCTCATTTTTTATCAAAGGATAGAGTTCCAATATCTGCTGAAGTACTAGAAATCAAATCAAATGCATACCTTTCCCTGGTGGCTCAGATGGCAAAGCGTCTACCTACAATGTGGGAGACTGGGTTTCGATCCCTGGGTTGGGAAGATCCTGCGGAGAAGGAAATGGCAACGCACTCCAGTACTCTTGCCTGGAGAATCCCATGGATGGAGGAGCCTGGTAGGCTACAATCTGTGGGTTCACAAAGAGTCAACTGAGCGACTTCACCTCACATGAGGGGAAGTTCCAAATAAGGATAGAGAGATAATGATTAATATGTAAGTAGGCAGGCAGACAAACTTCCTCAGCAGCCTGCCCTATAATAAAATAGGGAATTATTTTGATGCTGAAGTTATAAATAAAGTCCAATTTATTTGCAAAACTATGACTTCTTGCTTTTTCCTCTTTAACCTCCAGCAATCTTGCTAGATTATCTACATTTCAACTAAAGTATTTCCTTTGCTCCCTTATTATATGCAAATCCATTATTACTTCTTCCAACACTAATTTGCAATCTAAGAGCCATCCTATGTCTGTCCTTTTGCCGTGCTTCATGTAGGATATAACTGGTCTCTTTATTCCATTTAAATCTAAATTTATTCATTATAAATACATGCCACCATTTGACTACTTTATTACATTTTAAGGTATAGTTGGGTTTACAGATTGCCATATTGAAAACATATCATTTTAATATAAAGTACTTTCTTTGTATTTCTTCTTTTACTTCAGTTAGGCATTATTTTAAAAATACATAGGCAGTTGTATTATCCATGAATTTCATTTCAGATAGATAAAAGGTACTGTAAAATAGATACTATGAAATGGAAAGGCTGAGTAGAATTGAGAACACTGGTTAGATATTTGAAATTGTTATGTGTCTTGTGTGCATTTAGCTTGTCTTCCAACTAGACCGCAAGTCAGCAAAGGATAGCCTCCAGGTCAAATCCAACTCGCTACCTGTTTTTGTATAGCCTCTGACCCAAGAATTTTTAAAATATTTTTAGTAGCTGAAGAAAAGAAAAATAAACTTAGTATAATTTTGTAAAAATGATATGACATCCCAATTATACTATCTATAAGGAAAGCTTTGTTGGAACACAGCCATGCTCATTTCTTTACATCTTATCTATGGCTACTTCAGTGCTGCAACTGCAGTTAAATTGTTGAAAATACAGGCTGTAAGGGCCAGAAAGTGCTGAAATAGTTACTGTCTGACTTTCTAGAAAGTTTGCCAACCTCTGCAATAGAATTTCAGCTTTCTGTTTTCTTCTGATGTAATGTTCCATTCTGCCTAACAAGGCCTATCTTATTTAAAAGTCTGGATTAAGCACCCTCCTCTTTAATCCTTTCCAGTCGGTTTTAGTTCCCCAAAACTCTACGTGGTGGTGTCCTGCACAGTTAGCAACTACCTGGCAGTGTGATTAGTTGTTTCTTTCTCAGGATCCTGATCAGAGAGTGAAAGTTTCCTCATAGACCTAACTCATAGTCTCCAGCTGTCCAGTCATCTCTTTTTGACAATATTTTAGTATCATTATTAAGTTATGTTTTTGGACTTAGACTTCTCGGCTGCACTGGTGACTATGGAGAGGAGAGATGGGATCGTTTCTACCTTTTTGTCTAGCCGGTTGTCATTCACAATTCACCTATCACATTGTTTGACTGTTATTAATAAGTGTCTGCTTCACTAAGCTGAATTCAATGAGAGCACAATCTGTTTGTTTATCCTTGTTTCCCTAGTAACTCATCTTGTAGCAATAGGTCAGTTTGCTACAATCAATCAGTAGATTCATTTCTGAATGAATATTAGCATGAGGCCTAGTATATAAAGATTTAAAATTTTGAATTTGATTTGTTATTATTATTACTCATTATGCAAGTGCCTTAAGATCAAGAGTGACATCTTCTGCCCTTCAAGTAGCTCTATGCAATAACAAACATTTGAACTAAAAGTTGTTAGCATAGATTCATCATTTTGCATATTTATCTTGTTTTTAATTTGACTCAGAGTCTTCTTTTTGGTGGTGAAATGTGGGAATCGCACTATTCAGAAATTATGTTCTGCTTTCAAGTGGGTCACGCTGTTCATTGATGGAAGGTACTGACCTGCACTCTGAGAGGACAAGCAGAAAAAGAAAATCTGATTGTACAGTTTCTTTGTCTTATTTAGGAGTCACTTGCTCTCTAAAAGGTTGAAATAATGTTTGAACTATTATTTTATAATTAGTTTTTGTGCAGTCTCTGGTAGACTGCATGACCTTTTTTCTCCATCATTTTCATCATTAAACGTAAGTGTTCAGAGTAGAGTCGTTGGCATCACACATTAAAAATCCATAACTGAACACATTTGCACTTTATTCTGATAGGCTGTGTGATTCAGTTAGTGGGCAACATTGTTATAGTTTTCTAGTAATTATTTTTAAAGTGAATGGAATTTAAAATTATATAAATAATTCCTAGATTTATACTACATTTTAGAATGATTAGCAAATACATCTGCCTATGTCAGATTGCAAAACTAGTCTTAGAAAATGCTTTCTGATTCTGTTTTTATACCTGTCATTCATTTCTCTGATATTTTATTTGTTCTCCATCACACATATTTTTGCACTTAACTGCAATGTTTTAGGTTTTTTTAAGACTGTGTATATATTTTAAATATATATATATATTTTAAATATGTATATATATATTTTTATTCTGTTTTGACTTCAAATTTTTTTAATAAAAATAAAGACTAAGTGGATAACCATAAATTCGCTTAGTTTAACAGTGAGCATTTATACTATTTAAAAATAATTTTATTATTTGGTTTTGATGTCCACAAGTCTGTTCACTACTAGGTTCATCAGTACCATTTTTCTAGATTCCATATATATATTCATTAATACGTGTTACTTGTTTTTCACTTTGACTTACTTTACTCTGTATAAGAGGCTCTAGTTTCATCCACCTCTCTATGACTGACTTGAATTCATTACTTTCATGGCTGAGTAATACTCCCTTTTGTATATGTACCACAACTTCTTTATCCATCATCTGTCAATGGACATCTAGGTTGCGTCCATGTCCTGGCCATTTTAAATGTTGCTTCAGTGAACATTGGGGTACATGTGTCTTTTAAAATTGTGGTTTTCTCAGGGCTTATGCCTAGGAATGGGATTGATAGGTCATATGGTAGATTTATTACTAGCTTTTTAACGACTCTCCATACTGTTTTTAACAGTGGCTATATCAGTTTACATTCCCACCAACAGTGCAGGAGGGTTCCCCTTTCCTCACATCCTCTCCAGCATTTATTGTTTGCAGATTTTTTGATGATGGCCATTCTGACTGGTGTGAGGTGATGTCTCATAATAGTTTTGATTTGCATTTGTCTAATTATGAGCAATGTGGAGCATCTGTTCATCTGTTTATTGGTCCTCTGTATGACTACTTTGGAGAAATGTCTGTTTAGGTCTTCTGCCCATTTTTTGATTGGGTTGCTTGTTTGTTTTTTTCCTGATACTGAGCTGTATGAACTGCTTGTATATTTTAGAAATTAATCCTTTGTCAGTTGCTTCATTTGCAATTANCTTGCGGATTTTTTGATGATGACCATTCTGACTGGTGTGAGGTGACGTCTCATAATAGTTTTGATTTGCATTTGTCTAATTATGAGCAATGTGTAGCATCTGTTCATCTGTTTATTGGTCCTCTGTATGACTACTTTGGAGAAATGTCTATTTAGGTCTTCTGCCCATTTTTTGATTGGGTTGCTTGTTTTTTTTTTTTCCTGATACTGAGCTGTATGAACTGCTTGTATAGTTTAGAAATTAATCCTTTGTCAGTTGCTTCATTTGCAATTATTTTCTCCCATTCTACGGGTTGTTTTTTCATCTTATTTATAGTTTTCTTTGCTGTGGAAAAGCTTCTGAGTTTTATTACGTCCCATTTGTTTGTTTTTATTTCCATTAATCTAGAAGTTTGGTCAGAGAGAATCTTGCTACATTTTATTTTTGACATAATTTTTAATGACTACCAAATGTCACAGGTTCTATAAGAATGCATGCCATTAGACATTTAGATTACAATATTATTGTTATTGTTAATATAAATAACACTGAAGTAAGTGTTGGTATACATAAACCTTTGATCAGTTTTCTCATGAGGATATATTTTCAGAGAAAGAATCAGTGAGTGAGTCAAGGGTGTAAATGTTTTTAGGCTTATAATGTTCAGTCATTCAGTCATTTTTTTGTTCAACAATTAATTATTGAACAGTTCCCACATGCCAAAACACTGTGTTAATCACTGCAGACATAGTGGAAAACAAAAAAGATTGATTCATGCCCCATAGAGCTTAGTTAATTGCCAAATTGCTTCTAAAAGAAATTTACAAGTTTATAGTCCTCCCACTTGAAGAGTGTGTACTTTCCTCCTGTACTCTTGATGGTTTTATCTTTATAAAACACAATATATAAATATTGTTAAGTTAAAACTTTCGTATCATTGCTTTTTTATTTGTTTTCATTAGTTCAGTTCAGTCACTTAGTCATGTCTGACTCTCTGCGACCCCATGAATCACAGCATGCCAGGCCTCCCTGTCTATCTCCAACTCCCGGAGTTCACTCAGACTCATGTCCATTGAGTCGGTGATGCCATCTAGCCATCTCANTTTTATTTGTTTTCATTAGTTCAGTTCAGTCACTTAGTCATGTCTGACTCTCTGCGACCCCATGAATCACAGCATGCCAGGCCTCCCTGTCTATCTCCAACTCCCGGAGTTCACTCAGACTCATGTCCATTGAGTCGGTGATGCCATCTAGCCATCTCATCCTCTGCCGCCAAACTCCCCCAGCATCAGGGTCTTTTCCAATGGGTCAGCTCTTCACGTGAGGTGGCCAAAGTATTGGAGTTTCAGCTTCAGCATCATTCCTTCCAAAGAACACCCAGGACTGATCTCCTTTAGGATGAACTGGTTGGATCTCCTTGTAGTTCAAGGGACTCTCAAGAGTCTTCTCCAACACCACAGTTCAAAAGCATCAATTCTTTGGCGCTCAGCTNACAATCTTGATTCCAGCTTGTGTTTCTTCCAGTCCAGTGTTTCTCATGATATATTCTGCATATAAGTTAAATAAGCAGGTGACAATATACAGTCTTGATGTACTCTTTTTCCTATTTGGAACCAGTCTTTTGTTCCATGTCCAGTTCTAACTGTTGCTTCCTGACCTGCATATAAGTTTCTTAAGAGGTAGGTCAGGTGGTCTGGTATTCCCATCTCTTTCAGAATTTTCCACTGATAGTTAATGAACATGAATACTTTTCATGTGATTGCAGTCATTGTTGGACACTATTATAGCGTCTTCTGGGCTTCCCAGGTGGCACAGTGCTACAGAATCCACCGACAATTCAGGAGATACAAGAGATTCTAGCCCTGGGTCGGAAAGATCCCCTGGAGTAGGAAATGGCAACCCACTCCAGTATTCTTGCCTGCAGAATTCCAAGGACAAAGCAGCCTGGTAGACGATAGTCTATGGGGTCCCAAAGAGTCAGGCAGGAATGAGCATGCGTGTGTGCACCTGGTATAATAATAATACCCTGTTGATGATTTAATACATGCTTAATTTGTTGACTGACTGGATGGCTAGAAGGAAGGAAAGATATACAAGTAGCTCAGGAGTTTCTGTTTACAAGTCCTGGTAGGAGAAATTTCCATTTTCCATAAATGGAGCAAGGTGGTTCTTAAGCATCCTCATCGCTCCTGTCACATCACTGTAACTCTTCTTCATGTCTGTTCTCTGGAAGGAGAAGAGCTGAATGTTCTTTTTTTTTTCCACTGGTGTAGGTGAGCAAGACTGAACTGAGTGACAGGTGAAAAGATAATTAGTAGAACAGGCAGAAGTAGACAGACCATCTGACGTTGTCAACAGAGAATTTGCTGAGGAGTGCTGCTGGACATTAAATTGACAGTAAGGGATCTTGAAGAGGAAAAGTGATCTAACTGATCAGATGGGAAGGGAAATATTCTGAAAATGTCATATGCCTATCTTATAGTATGTTTATATATGCTTAATAGGTCTATGAAATTTGACATACTCAGGTCCACTTTTAAAGTGCAGGCAGTCTGCCTGTAAAAGTCAAAGCCATATCTTAGAATGATGGTATGAAGTTGTACCCTTTAAAACCACACTAATTTCACATTGCTGAAATCAATTAAAGTTACATACCCAACAAGTCTGTTAACTCCTCTTATCAAAGCTGGGGCACCTTCTGTTTTTTTTTTTTAATCGTAAAATCAGCCTATCAGTAATATGAGGGCAGCTGTTTTCTAATACAAGAGAGCACATTCATTTTCAAATGACTGAATGGAAAAGTGACAGAAATACAGATGGAGGATTGTAAGTATAAGTCGATTAAGGCTTTCCAGGTGGCTCAGTGGTAAAGAATCCCCCTACCACTGCAGAAGACTCAGGATGGATGCCTGGCTTGGGAAGATCCCCTAGAGTAGGGAATGGCAGCCTACTCTGGTATTCTTGCCTGGAGAATCCCATGGACAGAGGAGCCTGCAGGCTACAGTCCATAGGGTCACAAAAGAATTGGACACAACTTAGTGACTGAACAACAACAAAGTTGGTTAAAGACAGGAACTCTTGAGTTTATGAAAAAGCCTAGCATAATTGGGAGTTGCAGGTATGAGCTGACTTTATGATCCCTATCCCTTTCTGTGCAGAAGCTTTAGACAGTTTTTCACTACTTGTCTTACCTACCTGGACTGCTCTCAAACCTCTTTTATAATTAACTCAGTTTACCACATCAGAAAATCAGGAAGTCATCTCTAGCTGCATCACCTTTTTACAGAACTCACAAATTAATTGATGACTAATTGATATAATATATATGTAGTCGGCTTCTCAGGTGGCTCAGTGGTGAAAATCCGTCTGCCAATATAGGAGACACCAGTTCAGTCCCTGGGCTGGGAAGTTCCCCTGGAGGAGAAAATGGCAACTCACTCCAGTATTCTTGCCTGGAAAATCCTATGGACCGAGGAGCCTGGTGGGCTACAGTCCATAGGGTTGCATAGCGTCAGACACGACAAATTGATATACAGAATTCTCTCAAATATTTTCATATTTTACACCCCCATTCTCAGCGCTTGATGTAGATGTGCACTATCACTCACATAAGCTATTTGCAAAAACTAGTGGTCTCCCAGATACCTTCCATCCATTCCAAGTGTTGTTATTGCCAAATTTATGTTTACACTCGGCTCCATTCACATTGCTCATTGATATAAATAATTTAACAACTTCAGATCATGTAAAGAAGTGCTTCACTTTAAGTGTACTCTAACTTCTGGAGAAGGCTAGTATGTTTGAAAATGTTAATGAATGGCCTACATGGAATTAAACATGTTAAGCAATTGTTTGAGGAGCTTCCCTGGTGGCTCAGATGGTAAAGCATCTGCCTGCAATGCAGCAGACCTGGGTTCGATTCCTGGATTGGGAAGATCCCCTGGAGAAGGAAATGGCAACCCACTCCAGCACTGTTGCCTGGAAAATCCCATGGATGGAGGAGCATGGTAGGCTACAGTCCATGGGGTCACAAAGAGTCAGACACGACTGAGCGACTTCACTCACTCACTCAAGCAATTGTTTATTTTTTTATTATAGGATTTTTTAAA
>SJYW01027136.1:895822-909607 GCA_006410735.1 Raphicerus campestris
CAGTCACCATCTGCAGTGATTTTGGAGCCCCCAAAATAAAGTCTGTCACTGTTTCCACTGTTTCCCCATCTATTTCCCATGAAGTGATAGGACAGGATGCCATGATCTTCATTTTCTGAAATGTTGAGCTTTAAGCCACCTTTTTCACTCTCCTGTTTCACTTTTATCAAGAGGCTTTTTAGTTCCTCTTCACTTTCTGCCATAAGGGTGGTGTCATCCGCATATCTGAGGTTATTGATATTTCTCCCGACAATCTTGATTCCAGCTTGTGTTTCTTCCAGTCCAGTGTTTCTCATGATATATTCTGCATATAAGTTAAATAAGCAGGTGACAATATACAGTCTTGATGTACTCTTTTTCCTATTTGGAACCAGTCTTTTGTTCCATGTCCAGTTCTAACTGTTGCTTCCTGACCTGCATATAAGTTTCTTAAGAGGTAGGTCAGGTGGTCTGGTATTCCCATCTCTTTCAGAATTTTCCACTGATAGTTAATGAACATGAATACTTTTCATGTGATTGCAGTCATTGTTGGACACTATTATAGCGTCTTCTGGGCTTCCCAGGTGGCACAGTGCTACAGAATCCACCGACAATTCAGGAGATACAAGAGATTCTAGCCCTGGGTCGGAAAGATCCCCTGGAGTAGGAAATGGCAACCCACTCCAGTATTCTTGCCTGCAGAATTCCAAGGACAAAGCAGCCTGGTAGACGATAGTCTATGGGGTCCCAAAGAGTCAGGCAGGAATGAGCATGCGTGTGTGCACCTGGTATAATAATAATACCCTGTTGATGATTTAATACATGCTTAATTTGTTGACTGACTGGATGGCTAGAAGGAAGGAAAGATATACAAGTAGCTCAGGAGTTTCTGTTTACAAGTCCTGGTAGGAGAAATTTCCATTTTCCATAAATGGAGCAAGGTGGTTCTTAAGCATCCTCATCGCTCCTGTCACATCACTGTAACTCTTCTTCATGTCTGTTCTCTGGAAGGAGAAGAGCTGAATGTTCTTTTTTTTTTCCACTGGTGTAGGTGAGCAAGACTGAACTGAGTGACAGGTGAAAAGATAATTAGTAGAACAGGCAGAAGTAGACAGACCATCTGACGTTGTCAACAGAGAATTTGCTGAGGAGTGCTGCTGGACATTAAATTGACAGTAAGGGATCTTGAAGAGGAAAAGTGATCTAACTGATCAGATGGGAAGGGAAATATTCTGAAAATGTCATATGCCTATCTTATAGTATGTTTATATATGCTTAATAGGTCTATGAAATTTGACATACTCAGGTCCACTTTTAAAGTGCAGGCAGTCTGCCTGTAAAAGTCAAAGCCATATCTTAGAATGATGGTATGAAGTTGTACCCTTTAAAACCACACTAATTTCACATTGCTGAAATCAATTAAAGTTACATACCCAACAAGTCTGTTAACTCCTCTTATCAAAGCTGGGGCACCTTCTGTTTTTTTTTTTTAATCGTAAAATCAGCCTATCAGTAATATGAGGGCAGCTGTTTTCTAATACAAGAGAGCACATTCATTTTCAAATGACTGAATGGAAAAGTGACAGAAATACAGATGGAGGATTGTAAGTATAAGTCGATTAAGGCTTTCCAGGTGGCTCAGTGGTAAAGAATCCCCCTACCACTGCAGAAGACTCAGGATGGATGCCTGGCTTGGGAAGATCCCCTAGAGTAGGGAATGGCAGCCTACTCTGGTATTCTTGCCTGGAAAATCCCATGGACAGAGGAGCCTGCAGGCTACAGTCCATAGGGTCACAAAAGAATTGGACACAACTTAGTGACTGAACAACAACAAAGTTGGTTAAAGACAGGAACTCTTGAGTTTATGAAAAAGCCTAGCATAATTGGGAGTTGCAGGTATGAGCTGACTTTATGATCCCTATCCCTTTCTGTGCAGAAGCTTTAGACAGTTTTTCACTACTTGTCTTACCTACCTGGACTGCTCTCAAACCTCTTTTATAATTAACTCAGTTTACCACATCAGAAAATCAGGAAGTCATCTCTAGCTGCATCACCTTTTTACAGAACTCACAAATTAATTGATGACTAATTGATATAATATATATGTAGTCGGCTTCTCAGGTGGCTCAGTGGTGAAAATCCATCTGCCAATATAGGAGACACCAGTTCAGTCCCTGGGCTGGGAAGTTCCCCTGGAGGAGAAAATGGCAACTCACTCCAGTATTCTTGCCTGGAAAATCCTATGGACCGAGGAGCCTGGTGGGCTACAGTCCATAGGGTTGCATAGCGTCAGACACGACAAATTGATATACAGAATTCTCTCAAATATTTTCATATTTTACACCCCCATTCTCAGCGCTTGATGTAGATGTGCACTATCACTCACATAAGCTATTTGCAAAAACTAGTGGTCTCCCAGATACCTTCCATCCATTCCAAGTGTTGTTATTGCCAAATTTATGTTTACACTCGGCTCCATTCACATTGCTCATTGATGTAAATAATTTAACAACTTCAGATCATGTAAAGAAGTGCTTCACTTTAAGTGTACTCTAACTTCTGGAGAAGGCTAGTATGTTTGAAAATGTTAATGAATGGCCTACATGGAATTAAACATGTTAAGCAATTGTTTGAGGAGCTTCCCTGGTGGCTCAGATGGTAAAGCATCTGCCTGCAATGCAGCAGACCTGGGTTCGATTCCTGGATTGGGAAGATCCCCTGGAGAAGGAAATGGCAACCCACTCCAGCACTGTTGCCTGGAAAATCCCATGGATGGAGGAGCATGGTAGGCTACAGTCCATGGGGTCACAAAGAGTCAGACACGACTGAGCGACTTCACTCACTCACTCAAGCAATTGTTTATTTTTTTATTATAGGATTTTTTAAAACCTGTGGGGTTTTCTATCTCCCAGAGACATGTAAAATGTGCAGCACATTTCTTAGATGTGTGTGATGATTAAATTCCTTTTTCATGGATACATCTTTACCAGCATCTCATGAGACACAGTTTGCCAAACACTAGTTTACAAAATAAAACTTGTTTCCCTAGCAAAGCTTGCAAGGCCGTCTCCAGTTTGGCCCCAGCCTGCATTTCCATCCCCATCTCCAGCCACTCCTATTGTGTTCTGGTCACACCCAATCATTCACTGTTCCCGGAGTCCCGGAAGCCACCCTGCAGTCTCCTGCCAAATCTTTCCTCATGCCTCACTTTGTCTATAATGACTTTCCTTGTTTCTGTGTTTGATAAAATCCCATTTATCTTTCAAGAATCATCTCAAATGTCTCTTCTTTAAGCTTCCCTTTCTCTGTGCTTCCATAGAATGTGGTATATACACCAACTTTTCACTTAGCAGTGTGATTTCTTACAGTCTGTTTCATCTGCCATATTGGAAGCTTTGAGAGAACAGAAATTATGCCTCATTTATTTCTGCCTCTTAGGATAGGGCCTGACATTTTTTTGAATAACTGAAAGAATGATATCTTTAAAAAATGGCGAAGAAGTAGTAGTGTTGTGTTAGGCAAGACATCCTGGACAAGTACTTCTTTAGGTAATAAATACTGTGATCAGGTCCCTGGATCCTGTGTTTGTCTCTCTTAAATCCCAGATAGCCATTCTGATGAGTGTCCAGAGGGAATTGGGACTAAGAAGCTGACTCAGATTGGCTAAACTATACATGACATCAAATTATGAAGAAAATCATCACAGTGAAAAAAAATATAATTGTCAGATGAATTGAAATACCCATGTTCGTAAAAATCTATCTGTTTATTCGTTCCCAAAGATTTATTGATCTATTGATGCTCCGACCTATTCTAGAAAGTTGAAAATATAGTGAGAAATACAGTTGGCAAGATTTGGAGCTTATGTTGATAAATAAATAAAATTAACAAGCAAACAAAGACTACTTCAGATGGTGGCATACTGTTAAAAAAATAAACTATGGCAAAGTGATATGGAAGATGGGTTGGTGGAAGTGGGGCTTCTTTAGATAAGACAGTAAAGGAAAGCCTTAATGAGGAGGAAACATGTTGATATTTAAAAGTTGAAAATGCAAAGAGAACAATGTCATGGCGATCTTCACTTGGTGTTACAAATAAAATAATAGCATGTTCAAGGACACTATGGTAGGAACAAGTTTGATATGTTCCTGCAACAGAAGAAGGTGAGTATGGAGAAAAGGGAACATGGGGAGGAGAAAGGACAGGGATGGAGGCTGGAGGTTAAGCCAGGTCATATGGACTTTGGAGAGTATGGGAGTGAATATGAATTTTATTCAAAGCTCAACAAGAGACCATTGGCTTACTTTAAATAAAGACATGACAGGATCTAGTGTACATAGTGAGATGAGCTAGGGAAGGGAGAGGCACGAGTTAGAATGCTGTAGAATAGTATTTCCAAAGGAGAGGTTTACCACAGCTTGACTGGCTGGATCCACTTGACTGTGGATCCACTGTATGGGCTGAGGATCTATTTTGAATGTAGAGCAAAAATGTGGATTAACTAGTGCCGGTGTACTTGAGGCAGAATGCAACAAAAGGGGGCAGATAAGAAAACTAAAAGGCTTCACGGGTAACTTTCAAAGGTACTGGACTTCTTTCCTTGGGGAAGGTCAAGCCATCTTCAANGCTTGACTGGCTGGATCCACTTGACTGTGGATCCACTGTATGGGCTGAGGATCTATTTTGGATGTAGAGCAAAAACGTGGATTAACTAGTGCCGGTGTACTTGAGGCAGAATGCAACAAAAGGGGGTGGATAAGAAAACTAAAAGGCTTCACGGGTAACTTTCAAAGGTACTGGACTTCTTTCCTTGGGGAAGGTCAAGCCATCTTCAATATTCAGTAAGTACTTGAACTCAAGTGTTCAGACTCCTTCCCACATCGTAAGGTCCTAGATTGATGAACGAAGTTTAACTCTCTGATTCCCCCCCCCCCTTTTTTTTTGCTTTCCTTCTTGACCCCAAAGCTCCTTTCAGACTTCTGGGTGATATAATTTTCTTTAGAGTAGATAATATGGTTATCATTTCTGCCAGCCTGAGTTCTTTCATTCCTTTAAGGTTACCTTGCATGGCTGAGTTTTGATCTTATTAGGAGGAGCATAATTTACCTCATATTTAATTCAGAAACTGCAAGGGTATCTTAAAGTCCCCATGTATTGATCACAAATTAATAGATCATGGCCCACCAAATATCTGATCTTGACCCTCTTCTCCCTCTTCAGTTCTGATCTTGACCCCTCTCTCTAATATTTTCATGAGAAAAATATTTGGGATTGAATACATTGGATGATGAAATAATTTAAGAGGGTCATCAGGTAAAGAGAGTTTAGATGAGATACCAAGGGAAAAAAATAATCGTTTAGCCCTAATGAGAAGTATTTTCATTTTGTAGAGCATATGGTTGAAGCATATGCTCTCCTTGCCCCTATTTGTTTCTTACTTTTCATTTGAACTATGATATCATGAAAATATCCCTGGAACACCACTTACTGGGCTTATTAGAAAGTGCCCCAAATATGAAGGAGAAATGATATAGGGTACTGAGACCATTTAAAATGGAATGTTGTCTCAGCTTCTTACCATTAAACTTCAAATAACAAAATAGTGTCATAGGCATGTCTTCATTCTGAATCTTTAAGAGTCGATGCTGGTTATTTTGCTAATTCCAAAATGATTTTGAAAAATAAAACATTTTCCTAAGAGTTACTCTTCCTTTAAGCCTCAGTTTGATTTCAAAACAGTAACCTGTGAGTTTTATTTTGAGGAATTAATTTCAGCCACTGGGAATTTCAAAGGATATTCTCTTTGTACATTCCAGACTCATTGACTAAATTGATGTATTAGGTGGGCCAAAAATTTCATTCCTTCGGTAAATTTGTTGTTCAATAGAATTCTTGGTGAAAATGAAAAATGTCTTTTATTGTTACTTAAAACTGAAGGAACTTTTTAGTCAACCCAATAGAAATTGGTAAATCATATTCTGTAGTATCTGAAAATGTCCTCTTATCATGAGATGCCTGTAGCTATCATGGCAGCGACCTGCCAGTGTTCATTATCTCATCACTAAAATTGCTGTGTTGCTGACTCCATATAGCCTTGGCCTTGATAAGAGTACATGAGCAGTCTCCTGAACAGTTCTTTGTTTCAGATCAGTTTAACTGTATATTGTAAGGGCTACGGTTTAATTCATACCTTAGCAGAAATCACATAGTGACAGGCTATGTTAAGTGATCTGTCTCTTCCAATTTGGACTCATGCTTGAATTTCATAACTCATAGAAAACTGAGTGAGTCTGCTGCACTGGAAAAATACAGAACTGGAAACCAGGAAGCTTGGGTACTAGTAGCAAGGCTACGCTGGACTCTTTGAGTCACACCCTAGCCAAGTGTCAGAATCTTAGGGTATACCTGTCAATTAGAGGAAGTTAGAATAGATTTTAAAGAAATGATTAATATATTTGACTGTATAAACTCAGATTGATTCATGATGCTTGTATGGACCGTGGTGCTAAGGATGGTGGGATTACATCAGACCTCCTCAGAAAAGAAAACGGTAAAAATTAGCACCGTCAGCGATGAATTAGAAGGAAAAAGTGTCGGCCTAAATCTCTAGTTTCTTTGATAGCCCTGGTATTCAGTGTGGCCATGTGCTTCATGGAAATGACATAATTACAATAAATTATTATAATAGTTACCATTTGTGAAGCATTTCATATATACCATTATTTTAATTTAACCTTCAAATTAATGCAGGAATGTAGATCACCTCATTCCCATCTTATATATGAACAAATGGACTTTAGAAGCAAAGTAACTTGCCATAGTTCATACATTTAACAAGTACCAGATTTATGGTTGGAAGTCAGGTCTGACTCCAAAAGATCACTCCGTTCGTTGTTCTCTACAAATTCATATGTAATCTTGCAATTGTTGATGTTGATTTGATTTTTGAGAGGCTGGTAAGCATGAGGTTGTCAGAAAACTAAACTGACTTAGGTCACTGCATAGCTCAAAACATAATGATTATGGATTTCTGCAAATTTAATAGGTTTGAGAATGAAGTAGGAACAGTATAATTTTTAAATCAATTTACTTATGGATACTCTGGAAATTGTGTAATTTTTTTTAAACTTCTTAAGACTTCATAGTTCTGTAATGGGAGTACAGGTGTCAAATTCTGGAATGAGGACAGCTTTTTAGTCTCCTTTGAAACTTGGATGACAGTTGAAGATGATTTAAGGGTAACCCTAACTCCCAAGCTTTAGGGTCCAGTGTGGCTGCTGCAAGTGTTCTCACCAGGAGACGGATCTGTCTGTCGCTTGTCCCAACACAACAGATGACATCCAGTAAGTCCTTAATAAATAATTGCTGAAGGAAGAAATATGATATTGCATTCTTGTTTCATCTCTTATTTCTAAGCGATGTTCTTCAAAAAGCTAGCTCAAGTTCCCCATTTTTGCTTATGCATAGTAACTTTAAGATATAACCCATATTACTCAAAAAATTAAAAACAAAGTGCTGGTTTAGCAAGATGAACCTGGACCAGAGTTAGGCAGGCAGCTGTGATTTTTCAGTCCGGCTCTCTCTCCACTAGAACTCGCCTCCTGTCTGGTTACAGGGTTACATCGTTAGATGAATCATGCCGCGTGTTATCTTTCCTGAACCCTTTATGCCCTAGTCTGTTAAATAGGTGCTATTATGGCATATTCTTGTTCTTGAAGGATGGTACTGCAGAGAGGGAGGGAGAAAATGGTATTTTACAGGAGGTTTGTTTCCTTTTTTTTTCTGCAGAACATCTAACTATCGCATGATTGGTGAAATTTGGCTTGTCTTTTAGACAATGTTTTTTAAATTAGGTGTGATTATTTCTGATGAGTTCTAGATTGTTCGCACAATCATCTCTTCATTTCAGCAGCAGCTGAGCTTGAGTGCATCCCTCTTATTGGAACTCTCATTATGTGCAGCTTCTTCCCTATCAATCCCTGCCTCCCCCACCCCCAATCCTGGGCCTTTATGATGTCTTAAAATTGTGATTTCAGAGTAAGGTATATTCATCTTTTGTCTTACATTTCTTAGATTCTAAGGGAATTTAGCAGTCAATAGTGGATCAGGGACTAAATCTATTCACAACTATCTTACCAGGAGTATTGGAACAGTCATTAAACTGGCCTTTTGGCTCCAATGAATCACAAAATCCATCCACTTCAAGCTGCCAGAATATGTCTAATACCCCCTCCTCCCACAAAATGCCTTGTCATTTCTTTGCTTCAATGGCCCCATGCTGCTCGTGGGGTAGAGTCCAAATTCCTTAGAGTGAGAGAGAAGCCCCATAACCCACTTACTGGCCATCTTGAAACCTTAAAACCAATTTCTCTTCCATTTACTCTCCTAAGTACATTACTCTCCTGAGAAAAACATTGTCACATTTTGAATTCACTTCATAATCTTGTTTCAAATGTCATTCGTTATCAAGTTTGGGGATGCCTAATAATCACCACCTCTTAAAAATTTGAAGATTAAAACCAGATAATGTAGAGGTTCCAGATTCTGATAATTTAAAAAAATCAAATGTATTACTATTTTTTTTTAACATTTATTTATTTATTTGGCTGCACTGGGCCTTAGTTGCAGCTCATGGGATCTAGTTCCCTGACCAGGGATTGAACCTGGTCAATGATTGGAACCTCGGTGCATTGGGAGCATGGAGTCTTAGCCACTGGACCACCAGGGAGGTTCCTCAAATTTACTGTTGATGAGAACTAGACAGGAGGAAATGGCTGTGGCAGGCAGTAAAGTGAATTGACTCCAAACTGCCAGCTTCTGTAGAGGCAGAGTCTGCCTTGCTAAGCTTATCTTACAGCAAGAGAGAACGCAAGACTCCTGCAGCTTGGCCAGCTCCCAAGAGGAAGGAGTGAGCTCGCCACACCCAGTTCCTTGTTGCAACCTTCGCCTGCAGAAGACTTCCTTCTCATTGTAGGGATGGAGAAAGAGACCCAAAACATTACACTGGAGAAGTCTTTCCACTTGAAACCATTCATCTGAGCCTGGGAAATCTTTTGCTCCCTTGTCTTTCTATGGAATTCCAGCTACCCTGCACATCCAGCTTCAGTGATACTTGTTTTTGTCTATAGGTTTTCCTGGTCTGCTTATTCCATATCTCCCTCAACCCACTAACCAACTTAAGCACGTTGTTTTCCACTACTCCTTATTCACTTCATTATAATATAGGATGTCAGCTTAGTGAAATGATTAGCTCTTCTGTGAAATCCTGAAAGGCAGGAGCTGTATTATGCCTCGTCAATACAGAGTGAGTTTAGAACCGTGTGGCACTTAATAGAGATATATCCTAAAATACTTACAAGGAAACTAAGTGAAAATGACTTACTTCAGTGACCACTGGGATGGAAATGTGTCCCTGTTAACTCATCTGATTTGTTCAACAACCCTGAGAGACTGAAGATCCTACTCTCATTTTGCAGATAAAGAAAGCGGTTCTTAGAAGGATTTTGCCTAACTATCCATGGAGGCTGTATTCAACCCCAAGTTGGCCTGTTGTACTTAGATGAGCCCTTATACTTCCCTGATCTTTGGGTCATTTGTAAACTGATGAATATAATTCAGAATATAAATTAAACAGATATAAATGTCATTACATGAGAACAAAAACTTAAACTCATGTTTTTTTAAGCCTTTTACAATAAGTTTTTAAATAGATAAGCAGGAGTATGTGTTACAAGTTGACATTTTAATATTGACATGTTTAATGTTTTCACCGAGGAGATGTTATGCCCTGTATCCTTTACAAGCTGACATTTTAATATTGACATGTTTAATGTTTTCACCAAGGAGATGTTAGGCCCTGTATCCTTTAGAATATACAATGGAAGTTACATGACATATGAATGGGGGCCCAGGTAGCTATCCTACAGGTTAGCTATTCATCAATATATTTAATTTTAAAATTTGTGCATTGCCCATGTAGTTTTATTTGGCAGTATCTTTTCTTTTTATCTTGATCTCATTAATTCTGTATTTTTAAAAAATATTTTTGTCTTTCCCCATATATCTTATTGTATTTATGTCTTTGATATATATATCTAAGCTCACCAGCTGACTTCCAGTCATTTTAGTCAACGTTCAGTTGTATGTGATAAAATCTACCTCATCTTCAAAATACTCAGAGTCAATTATAAGAACTATGAGATTTTCCTGGATCATTTACTTAACTGATTGCTAGCAATTTTTTGTTCAGTGATAGGACAATAATAACCAGGGTAAACTAAATGCTAACCATGTGCCAAAGAGTATCTGGCTAAGTGTGCATTTTTTCTAGAAGTCTTCATCAACAACTATGTCAGTTAATTACTCATTTTCCCCATTTTCAGATGAGACAACAAAACTTTAGCGAGAATTTAAGCAATATACCCATGGCAACACTGACTGAGCGGCAGCCTTAAAATTCAAGTTTTGCTGACTCACTCTCAAAACTTGCATTATTACATTGGGTTACCAAAAGCATAATTCTCGCTTTCTGGAAGCTGAGCATTACCTTTAGAGAGAGACAAAACTGAATTCTGTCTCTATAAATAGCAAGCTCTGAAATCCTAGATGCCTTACGCAGTCTCTCCTCCACTCCAGTTATTTGCCTGTTCAGTGGGTGCAGTGCCTGTACCACGTGCTGTGCGTGCCTAGTCACTCAGTCGTGTCCGACTCTTTGCAACCCCATGGACTGTAGATCGCCAAGCTGCTCTGCCCTTGGGGATTCTCCAGGCCAAAACACTGGAGTGGGTTGCCATGCCTTCCTCCAGGGGATCTTCTGAACCCAGGAATTGAACACAGGTCTCCCGCATTGCAGGCAGATTGTTTACCATCTGAGCCACCAGGAAAGCCTGTATCATGAGGGTACTTTACTAAAAGACTTAGTACAGAGGAAGCTTAGTGCTGTGCTGGTATTTGGTGGATGTTCAGTAAATGCTAAATCCCTTTTTCTTGCCTTCACACAAGAAAATAATCGTCCCTATGTTTCCAAAGCTTTTCCATATTTTTTTTTTTTTAAACCCCTAAGATTCCTGGTCTAACAAGGATTATTATTTCTGTTTTACAGATTTATATTTCTTTACAAGTAGAGAAAAGAAAGGCTCAGAAACAGTCAAAGGGCTTAGTTTTGGTTATACACCCCTTGTAAGGAGTAGAGCAAGGGCTTTATGTTTCTCAGTCCTTTTTAGTACACAGTATTTGCCTCTCATAAAAACAAGTAAAGTGAAGGCAGAAAGAAGGCTGTCGATGAAATCTAAAAGGTTCCTATATGAAAGAATGTTTTGCAGAAAAATATTTGTTCCCTCTTCTGTCACTTCTTTCCCTGAGAGGCAAAAATGTGGAAAGAACTTAGGAAGGAAGAGTATGATCCATTAGGAAGATTGTTCTCTTTGCTCAGTGAAGGCCATAATTGAGTTGACATTTAAGAGTATTTACTTATTTCAGAGCTGCAGATACTCAGCCTTTAGCAAAGACTGTTTTGTAAAAGGCTAGAGGCTGCCTTGCATATTATGAGAATGAGTAAACTCAGTGGCTCAGATTGATCTTGCTGATCCTTCTTAATGAAAAGCAGCAAGTCCCCTTATAAAATGCATTGCTAAGTTATAGATTTGGTTACCATTCCCTGTTCCCTGTTGACCATCTAGAAAAATGGCAGTTTGAAATAGAGTTTCCTTCTTTAATTATCACATAGCACCCTAAAATATGTAAAACATATCAACCGGAAGAGGAAACGATGAACACAATCTGCTCTTAATGCTGCGGTTTGCATTTAGGCTTTCCAAACATTTCCCTTCCTCTTACTCATCACACAAGTGAGGCAGTCACATGTGGACGCATCATCTCCCATATTTGTCTAGGATTCTCTCCTTCCTTCTCCATTGGGCTCCAGGAAGTTGGAAGGTGATATTAAAAGGTTGCTTGTGAGTTTGGACCTTAGAGTAAAAGCTCAATTATTTAGAAGAATAGTTTGCTCCTAACTCTGGGCCTGGAAAGATTACTTTTATTCATATTAAAAGAGTGGGTCACATCACATTCTCTTATGAGCTGGGATGCAGAACCCATTTTCCTCTATTGTATAAAAGACTTAAATCACAGTTTCTTTTTCAGCTCCCCACTGTTGGTACAATATGGGATTTTTCTGTATTAAGAAAATAGGTCAATAAAGTCCAAGGTTTGGTTGATTCTTCCAACTTTCCTAATTCCATCACAATAGCTTGGGCCAATATTCTTTAATTCCAAGATTGTATCTTTACCACAGAAGTAATGTCACCTAATGACTGTGCTTTTGTTGCCTAATTTGGAAAGGGCAGCTCTTTTGTTACATTTGAAAGGACTTAAAAATGAGAAACATAAGGATTAACTTTTTAATTAGATATAATGATTAGAAACTCTTCATCACAGCAGTTTTCCTTTCATTATAAAAGGAAAGTTGACAGTTTTTGTTCAATTAATGTTCATTGAAATGTTTTTTAAATGAAACTATTGCTGAGTAGAAGGACATCAGAAAGCCTATGACATGATTAAGGGCCTTGCTTTTTGACTTTTTTATGGGGAAAGACTGCTGATTTAAAAGCATTTGTAAAGTTCATAAGACATTATATTTCTGCACATGAATAATATTTAAGTCTCAGTGCTCATAAAACTGAATATCACCAACTTTCACCTCACTGTGAATGCTTGCAGTGCTCATACTAACTGACCTTTGATCACATCAACATAGTTCAGTGAAATCAAATATACAAAGCTTATTTTGGTGAAATCCATTGGTGATGATGGTATTGACTTTCAACTTTAGAAGAGTTAACCCAACACTCTTGACTTCATAGTTTAATTTTAAATTATTTGGTTCATTTAATTTGAGGTTTTGCTATTGATGTATTATCATTCCATATACAACTTCATTTTGAAATGAATAGGCCTGAACCTCATAAGCGATGAGAATAAATACTTTTTGTGACTCTGAAACTTGGATTTATTGCCTGTTTTGGCCACACATCACCTGGTTCTTACACATAAATTCTGTCTGAACTCTCTTCATCTGTAGTACTTACCCCTCCAGTTTCTTAACAAATAACTGTAAATATTCTTTCAATAATAAATATTCTTTTCTTATATATTTTTATTGCCTAATGTACCAAACAGATATTTATCATCCTTACCCCCAAGAAGCCTTCTGTATTTTCTCCTTCCTGATAACACATAATATTAATAGTAATGATAATAATGTTGGTGAGAGCCAACATTTATTTACTGTTATTTATTTAGCACTCTGTTCTAAGAAAAGTTAAATATAAGTGATTCATTCAATCCTCACAATGATCCCAGGAGACTGATAACATTATTGTTCATTATTATTATTCCCAATTTACAAGGGGGAAAACTGAGGCTTGGTGAGTAAAAATTATTTACCGAGTAATTTCCCCAAATTTACTCAGTAAATAATTAATACAACAGACACAGACTCATGCATCATTCTTCAGCAAGATTTTTATTATTTGTATTCCCTACCTATAAGCTTTACTATAATCAGGAACTGTCTTCCTTGCCACACTTTTTTTTTTTTTAATCCAAACTCCATTCCTTTGCTTTTCCATCTACATTGCCTGGCCTAGTAATCCAAATTTATCTCTTATTGGCTCTTACCTGATCCCAGTTATCTCACCAGGTAAATTGGAAACTTCAAAGTCATTGTTAGTACTCCCCTCTCCTTTCATGTGAATTAGACCAATAAGATATTTCTGAGTGTGCATGTGTGAGAGAGAGAGAGAGAAA
>SJYW01027136.1:922933-939481 GCA_006410735.1 Raphicerus campestris
CAATGCTTTAGTCCTGTCTCTGTCACTATCTAAATTGCACAGTCATAGGCACATCATTCTGGGTCTCAGTTTCCTGTCTGTAAAATGGACACAAACATCCCAGCCTCATAGGATTATTGTAAGAATCAAAGAAATACTTATATGATGAAGAAAATGTAATGAAGATCAGGTTCTTGAAATGCTTATGAACTATTAAAATGATAAATATCTGACTTATAGTCAGAGCTTAGAAATACACAGAAATAAAAATGTTTAGGCAAAGAAGAAAGATAATAGCTAATGATTATTTATTGGGTGCTTATTTTCTGTTGGGTTTCTTTGGTGGCTGAGAGGTTAAAGAATCTGCCTGCAGTGTAGGAAACCTGAGTTTGATCCCTGGGTCAGCAAGATCCCCTAGAGACGGGAATGGCTACCCACTCCAGTATTCTTGCCTGGAGAATCTCATGGACAGAGGGGCCTAGCAGGCTGCAGTCCATAAGGCTGCAAAGAGTCGGACCTGACTGAATTGACTTAGCACACATGTATGCTGTATAAATCCTGCTTTTCAAAACCTTGGAAAATAGGAGTACATTAGGCATGTTTCAAGTGCAATTTAAAAGAATTTCTCTTTCCAACTGAGATTTTTCTGCTTAGCTGTACTTAAGCAGCCTGGAAATAAAATATAATTTTAACCAAATACCCTTCATGTTCTAGTTTATTCGGCAAGGCTTTCATTAAGATCAGAGTATCTTAACCTGTCATATGATTAGTTTTCTCTAGGCGATTTACTAGAGTGGACCACAAGGCTAAGAGTACCATAAAAGCAAATTCACTCAGGAGAGTTATGTTTTTTCCCTCTTGCATTCCTATCACAACAGGAGAAACCCTATCCGCCCCCCTTATATTTAGTATGCCATGATTTTTAATAAGCATCGTCGTGAAGCATCACTGGAAACCACCAGGAGGCCCTCAGCATTTCGGCCCTTGAGACAGTGCTAGGGTCTCTGCTAATGCTGCACAGACTGCTTCAAGGAGACAGGGCTGCAGGAACCTCAGAAGGGGGAGAGTTCCAGGGATCTGAGAAGGCTGAAAAAACTGGTAATAATGGTAGTGAAGTGATCATGCTGATAAGAACTGAGAAGGGTCCTCTGCCAGCTCCTTACTGATAGTGTGTTCTGCATGCCCGTCATTCAGCCACTTAGCTATCTTTTACCTCACTTTAAAGTGGTTCTCTTAATTCTGGCTGTCCATATGTCATGTGGTTTTTGCAATAATCAAATTTATTCATTTATTCAGCACACATTCATGAAGCACCTATCTCATGCTAGACACTATATGTTGTTGTTGTTTTGTAGTTGCTAGGTCGTGTCTGACTTTTTTGTGACCCCATGAAAGTAACCAACCAGGCGCTTCTGTCCATGGGATTTTCCAGTCAAGAATACTGGAGTGGGGTGCCACGGGACCCTCTTGACCCAGGGATCAAACCTGCATCTCCAGCATTGGCAGGCAGGTTCTTTAACACTGAGCCACCAGGGCAGCCCAGGTATTATAATGATAAAGAGCTCCTCTGTCCATAATGGGGTGGGCCAGCAGTAATCTAGAAGTCAAAAGATTTACATACTAGGTTCCATAAAAACCTGTGATGGAATGTTCTGATCACTTTGTAGAACAGAGCTTCTTAATGGGGGAAATGAATTTGGCTCCCTGGAGACAATGGGCAATGTTTGAGACCTATTTGGTTGTCATAACTGGGGGAAGAGAGTGATGCTGGTGTCTAGTGGGTACAGGCCAGGGAGACTGCTAAGCCTCCTGCAATGCACAGTGACTCTGAGACTTGAAGGATAACTGGGAAAGAATTCTGCAGAAGAGGTGGAAGAAGATTTGAGGCTGGGTGACTAGCAGTGACATGAGAAGGCACTCCCTCACATTTTAAGTACTGAGAGCAGGCCCGTGGGGCTGGGGCACTGAGCCAGGGGAGATGGCACAAGATAACATAGGTGAAAAGCAGGGTTAGACCAGGAGGGTGAGGATGAAGTGGATACTGTGGGCTCCTCAGATGAAGGCATCTCTCTAGAGTGACTGAGTGGAAGCACTGGGATTTACCGGATAAGTAAAATAAAAGAGAATCAGATTTGAGGGGGAGGAACGGAGGATAAGAGCTCAGAGTTTGAAGGCGTTCAGTCTGAGATGTCTGTGAGATATTTGAGTGGAGATGACCAGCAGGCAGCAGGATATCCAATTCAGGAAAGAAATCTGGGCCAAGAATGTAAATGAGGTATCCACTGGCAGACTAATATTTAAATGAGGGAAGAGAGAGAGGGTAAAAAGTAGAAGGAAAGAATTCCTAGTTGCAAAAGTGCTTTGTCACACTAGAAAAATGCTTCACAAGTATAAGGAATTCCTATTTATCAAGTACAATGCTCTTAACATCCATCCATATATTTAACCATCCATCCCCTTTTGAACAAACCTTTGCTCTCCTTTGTTATATGCTATGTAGGTAATATAGGTAACATTGTTATGTGAAAGAAAGTGAAAGTCGCTCAGTCGTGTCAGATTCTTTGTGACCCCATGGACTATATACAGTCCATGGAATTCTCCAGGCCAGAATATTGGAGTGGGTAGCCTTTCCCTTCTCCAGGGGATCTTCTGAGCCCAGGTATCAAACCCAGGTCTCCCATAATGCAGGCAGATTCTTTACCAGCTGAGCCACAAGGGAATATGCCTTGTGGCTTATATCACTTATATGTTATATAAGTAACGTGATTGGATCTGGGGTGTAGAGATTGATAAAATTGATACTTGCTCTCAAAAAGAGACAGAAAAGCAAGTGGGGAAGACAGTAAATTCTTCTTAAAAAACTTTTTATTTATACTGAAGTTTATGTGATTACAATGTTGTGTTACTTTCAGGTATAAAGTGACGCAGTTATACATATATATCTATCTATCATTTTTCAAATTCTGTTCCCATTTAGGTCATTATATAATATTGAGCAGAGTGCCCTGTTCTTTATAGTGGATCTTTGTTGGTTACAGTGAAGTCTTTATGTCCTATAAATGAGTTTGTATAGNCAAATTCTGTTCCCATTTAGGTCATTATATAATATTGAGCAGAGTGCCCTGTTCTTTATAGTGGATCTTTGTTGGTTACAGTGAAGTCTTTATGTCCTATAAATGAGTTTGTATAGCTTTCCTTCTGTCAGGAGAGTCCAGAGGAGAAGGGCTGAGGGCTCTTGAAGTGGGCAAAGATGAGGAAGACAGATTTGACCTGCCCCGTATTTCTATCCGGGTTAGCCCTAGCTTTAACTCTGGCCTGAGGTTTACATGCTGTGACAAGACATGGAGTCCTGCCCGCTTCAGTCAGTTTCTCTGGGATCCTCTTTCTGCCCCTTATAGATCTGGGCTTATGATTCTGAGAGCTTCCCACATAGCTCAAATGGTAAAGAATCTGCCTGCGATGCAGGAGTCCCAGGTTCAATCCCCCGGTCGGGAAGATCCCATGGAGAAAGGAATGGCAACTCACTCCAGTATTCTTGCCTGGAGAATCCCAAGAACAGAGGAACCTGGCGGGCTACAGTCCATGGAGTCACAGAGAATCGGACACGATAGAGTGACTAACAGTACTTCTGTGATTCTGAAGACTGCTCAGTGTATTGAGTAGCACTTTATCATAATCGCTTGCATCTCTTACGCACGTAAGAAATACATTGACTGATCAAATATGTAGCACAATTCNGCTCATGGCCCCGCCGGGCCGGCCGGGCCTGGGGAGGCCGGCGGGCTGGGCACGACGCCGACGCCCGCGCTCGCCGGGCCGGCGCGGTTCCGAGGGCAGGGCAGAGCGGGCGCGCGAGCCACCCGCCGGCCGCGGCCTGCGGAGCCCACCCCAGAGGCAGCGGCCTGGCCCCGGAGCAGCTTGCAGCGGCGGACGCGCCGGAGTGGGTGCGCGCATGCGCACGGCCCGCCCCCGGCCCGGCCGCCGCGCCCCCGGGGAGCTCGCACTGCGCCTGCGCGCCGCGAGCACCGCCCCACGTTCGGCCGACTGCGGGGCCGCGGCGGCCCCTTCCGGTCTCCTGCCCGACCTGTCAAACACCAGTCCAGAAAATTCAGACCTAACGGTACCCTTTCTAACAAAGAGAGTCCTTTCTGACTGCCCTTCCTGTGTTTAATCCGTGGAGCGGCAGGCAGCTCCCCCACTCGGACGTGTACGCCTCCGCTTGCTGACTGACGGGTAAACGCGGCCCTTCGACAGGCCGCCTGACAGGGGCAGAAGTGACAGTCATAACAGGAAGCGCCCTGCTTCAGCTTCTCTTAAGTGCGCCCGCCACGCAGCGAAAGGAGCCGGAAGGCACTATGCTTGCCTCGTTTCTTTAGCTCCCCTTTGAAGCGACAGCTGAAAACCACCCCCAACTTCAGCTGCGTGGGCGGTGCGCTCTCCCTCTGCGCTTCCGGCGGAAGGCCCTGCTGATTGGCTGCCGTCCTGCCAGCGGGTCGCGGTGATTGGTCGGTGCTGACCTTTGACGTCAGCGGGGCCTTCTGGGCGCGCGCGCCGGAGCAACTTTGAAAGTGGGGCGAGCGGCCGTCATGGAGGCTGGCGGGAACCTGGCGTGCGCCCTGCAGCCCTGGTGCCCCCCGGACCTCAGCCAAGGTGAGGACGGCCCTGGGGCCCGGGCGCCCCGGGGGATGCTGGGCAGGGGCCGCGTCCTCCTCACGCTCTGCACTCCTGTTTCTCGGCCTTGCCCCGGGTCTGCGCGGGCAGCCTCGCGAGTGCCGAGGCTTCGGCCGCGCGGCTGTTAGTTGGCCCGAGCTGACCTTCCGAGCTTGGGGCCCAGGGGCGCGGCTGCAGCCTCCGGGCCCGTCGTCGAAGGGCAGGGGGTGTCCCCACGCGCCGCAGTCGCTGCTGGCCGCTGTCTCGAGGCTGCGTTCCATTCCGCGGCATCTCTGTAGCCGGCAGTTATTTTTTTTGACTCATATTTTTTTGAGTCGTTTGGTTTTGTCTGCCTCACCTGTCCCTTTGCACTGTACACTTTATTTGGATTTATTAGCTAGTGACTCAGACGGTAAAGAATCTGCCTGCAATGTACGAGACACGGGTTCGATCCCTGAGTCGCCAAGATTCTCTGGAGAAGGGAAGGGCAACCCACTCCAGTATTCTTGTCTGGAGAATCCCACAGACAGAGGAGCCCGGCGGGCTACAGTCCGTGGGGTCACAGAGAGTCGGACGCGACTGAGCGACTTCACCTTCGTTATAAGACTTTCACAAAGGGACAGCTGAGACAGCTTTTTATTACCTCTCCTCTAGCTTGAACAGGGTCTTCCCCCAAACTGTTAACGTCTGTAAAGTGTTTTCCTACTTCATGTTTTTAGAGGATGGCCAACCTAATAGCCAGCTGTCAGTTTAATGAGTAAACTTTTTTCTAACCCTTTCTGCTTCTCTCTTCATTCTGCCTCACCTGTGTGGTATGGCTTGTGTCCAGAAAACTATTTTCTTCTTGAATGTATTTAGAGTCTAAAGCTAATTGCTACAGAACATTAGTTAACTGTAGTTGCATTTTCCTACTAGAATGGGTGGATGGAGTATGGGAACTGGAATTCACGGACACTGAGCCTCTGGATGCCAGCATAGAAGCAGAGATCGTGCAGACTGGACCGAGCGCATTCACAGAGCTTTACAGCGCAATGTTACCTTTTGCTACTGAAAAACGTGAAGCTGCTGAGGTAAAAGAGAGAAAAAAAAAACAAAACACCAAGCTAGCCATTTCGTTGTTAGAAGTGTCGGGTAAACCCTGGTGTCATCTAGAGCTTGGTCTCTTTGGTATGCAGTGCAGAGGGAAGGAAGAGCGGTGTAAAGAATGCGGTTCACTTACTGGGATGGCCTCATAACTGTCCTCCTGAGTTATTAGTCTGTGATTCTTTTCGTGTCACAAGCATTGTTAACAAGAGCAAATTAAAGGAAAGGAGTAAAGACCAAGGTAAGGATGAGAACCAATAAGCGAAATAAGACAAGACGGCCGAGGACAATGCACTTCACAACTCGGGACGCCTTCACTTTAAGGAAATTGAATGTTAGTCTGAGGAGTGATTAGCTGAACTACAAAAGGAAAAAAGAGTTGCTTTAGATGGAGTTCTACGTAGTGTGACTGTTACTCTTTAGGTCATAAACTTCTTTTCAAAAAACTGAAGGACTAGAAAGCAGAACAAAGAATACTTACGTATCAATATCTCCAAAAGATTTAAATTTAAAAAATATTTGTGTTATTAGTTTCAAGTAGCTGTTCAAAAATTAAATCGACCTGTTAAATAGTCGTTAAGCATAATGCTGAGTACCAAGTGCAGTATTCAGGAGTGTAACATGGTGAGGGTACAGAGCCTCTCCCTGCAGGGGGATGCAGGAGAGGGGAGCATTAAGCTCTGGGAGCATGCACTGTCATTGCTCTGGCCAGCGCCTGTGCAGTGACCACATCCACGGTGTGAAGAAGCACAGGCCNGGGCCTTCTGGGCGCGCGCGCCGGAGCAACTTTGAAAGTGGGGCGAGCGGCCGTCATGGAGGCTGGCGGGAACCTGGCGTGCGCCCTGCAGCCCTGGTGCCCCCCGGACCTCAGCCAAGGTGAGGACGGCCCTGGGGCCCGGGCGCCCCGGGGGATGCTGGGCAGGGGCCGCGTCCTCCTCACGCTCTGCACTCCTGTTTCTCGGCCTTGCCCCGGGTCTGCGCGGGCAGCCTCGCGAGTGCCGAGGCTTCGGCCGCGCGGCTGTTAGTTGGCCCGAGCTGACCTTCCGAGCTTGGGGCCCAGGGGCGCGGCTGCAGCCTCCGGGCCCGTCGTCGAAGGGCAGGGGGTGTCCCCACGCGCCGCAGTCGCTGCTGGCCGCTGTCTCGAGGCTGCGTTCCATTCCGCGGCATCTCTGTAGCCGGCAGTTATTTTTTTTTGACTCATATTTTTTTGAGTCGTTTGGTTTTGTCTGCCTCACCTGTCCCTTTGCACTGTACACTTTATTTGGATTTATTAGCTAGTGACTCAGACGGTAAAGAATCTGCCTGCAATGTACGAGACACGGGTTCGATCCCTGAGTCGCCAAGATTCTCTGGAGAAGGGAAGGGCAACCCACTCCAGTATTCTTGTCTGGAGAATCCCACAGACAGAGGAGCCCGGCGGGCTACAGTCCGTGGGGTCACAGAGAGTCGGACGCGACTGAGCGACTTCACCTTCGTTATAAGACTTTCACAAAGGGACAGCTGAGACAGCTTTTTATTACCTCTCCTCTAGCTTGAACAGGGTCTTCCCCCAAACTGTTAACGTCTGTAAAGTGTTTTCCTACTTCATGTTTTTAGAGGATGGCCAACCTAATAGCCAGCTGTCAGTTTAATGAGTAAACTTTTTTCTAACCCTTTCTGCTTCTCTCTTCATTCTGCCTCACCTGTGTGGTATGGCTTGTGTCCAGAAAACTATTTTCTTCTTGAATGTATTTAGAGTCTAAAGCTAATTGCTACAGAACATTAGTTAACTGTAGTTGCATTTTCCTACTAGAATGGGTGGATGGAGTATGGGAACTGGAATTCACGGACACTGAGCCTCTGGATGCCAGCATAGAAGCAGAGATCGTGCAGACTGGACCGAGCGCATTCACAGAGCTTTACAGCGCAATGTTACCTTTTGCTACTGAAAAACGTGAAGCTGCTGAGGTAAAAGAGAGAAAAAAAAAACAAAACACCAAGCTAGCCATTTCGTTGTTAGAAGTGTCGGGTAAACCCTGGTGTCATCTAGAGCTTGGTCTCTTTGGTATGCAGTGCAGAGGGAAGGAAGAGCGGTGTAAAGAATGCGGTTCACTTACTGGGATGGCCTCATAACTGTCCTCCTGAGTTATTAGTCTGTGATTCTTTTCGTGTCACAAGCATTGTTAACAAGAGCAAATTAAAGGAAAGGAGTAAAGACCAAGGTAAGGATGAGAACCAATAAGCGAAATAAGACGGCCGAGGACAATGCACTTCACAACTCGGGACGCCTTCACTTTAAGGAAATTGAATGTTAGTCTGAGGAGTGATTAGCTGAACTACAAAAGGAAAAAAGAGTTGCTTTAGATGGAGTTCTACGTAGTGTGACTGTTACTCTTTAGGTCATAAACTTCTTTTCAAAAAACTGAAGGACTAGAAAGCAGAACAAAGAATACTTACGTATCAATATCTCCAAAAGATTTAAATTTAAAAAATATTTGTGTTATTAGTTTCAAGTAGCTGTTCAAAAATTAAATCGACCTGTTAAATAGTCGTTAAGCATAATGCTGAGTACCAAGTGCAGTATTCAGGAGTGTAACATGGTGAGGGTACAGAGCCTCTCCCTGCAGGGGGATGCAGGAGAGGGGAGCATTAAGCTCTGGGAGCATGCACTGTCATTGCTCTGGCCAGCGCCTGTGCAGTGACCACATCCACGGTGTGAAGAAGCACAGGCCATCAGCTCTCTGTTAGAAACTGCTGGAGGACACGCTAAATGCCATGTTGGCTTGCCTGGAAAAGGCAGCTTGCTGAGATTGAGGCTGGGAAGGTCCCAGAAAGGTAGCTGGCTGGAGGCACATCTTCACAAATGGCTGGAATGCTGACCACTGATGAGGATTCCAGAGCAGCCTTGAGAGGGATCCTCACAGTGGGGATGTACAGCAGGTCCGAGGGGATGGGGCAGGGTGGGGCCACAGGACAGCTGTGAGCGGGGTCTGTGGTCGGCTTCCAGAGTGAGATGTTTGCTGTTCGCAAGGTTCAGGTCTGAGCATCGTCCCTAGACTCCACCGCCTGTCCTCCTGTCTGCCTCTTGGAGGAAGGGGTTCTAGTGCACAGTAGACTCAGGAGTGTAAAGAGTGCTGTTTCAGTGGGGGTTCTTAACCAAACACAGACTTAAGTGGGGAATGCTGTACCCAGGGGGCTCCCTAGGGACATGATGACTGACCCCTGAATCACATGGTTTTGGCTGCACGGGCCACTTACATGCAGAGTTTTCAGCAAGACCTGCAGGACTGCATGGTCCAGGGTGTTTCGGTCCCTGGATGCAGAACCACAGGTGTGAAGGAGCCGTGTCTGGAGGGCTGGCTGTGAATTCCGTGCGGACTTCCCGCTCACTCCGTGGCGTTCAACAGTCAATTGTGTTTTGCTCACTGATTGTTTGAAAAATATGTGTTGGGGTGTGGTCTGGGTTCCAGTTGTGGAAATTGGGGTGGAGGGCTAAAAACTGGGGACTCTTTTCAAATAGAGTTAAGAGAGTTTTGTGAATTGGGTCTTTGTCAGGTATGAAACGCTGCCAAGGTGATTGGGTCCCCCAGGGTCACAGTTCCAGGCAGTGGGAGGGCAGCTGAGGTGGCCTTAGAAGTGAAGATGTAACTGCTTTCTTCCACAAGCTTTGTGGTGAAGGAAAGCGGTTGTCAAGGCCTGACTTCCTGAACTTCTGTGGGCTTATGTTTTTTTAAGGTGGCCCATGAACTGAACTGTTTGCTTTACACAAATAACATATTTTCTCATCATGTCTATAGGAGGAGAAAGCATGAACAGTGATCAGATTAATGAAATTATGGTTTGTGCTCTAGGGTTTACTTCCTCTCCTACTGAGGCTGTTTCTGCAATCTGTTGAGCGAGACGCTCGCAGGTTTTCCTCTCCTGCTCCCATTGCCCACAAAACATTTCAACTTAAAAAAAGTTCCTCTGATTTTTTTAGTTAGTCATTAGGTAATAAATGGATTGAGATACATTTAACATAGATGGAGGGGTGACTTGTCTGAGTAATCACTGATAGAGGTATCCCCAGAGTCTTAGTGTAGCTTTCAGGTGTAGTAATTTCAGAAATACATATGGTTCAAACTTACCCAAAGTTATTTTGCAAGTTTAATTAATATTCTTGTATAGTTTCTTATCTTTGTGACTTTTCGTTTATTTTTTCTTTTATTGGCTGAGCCACTCAGCTTGTGGGATCTTAGTTAGCAACCGGTAATGGAACCCAGACTCTCCCCAGTGAAAGCATGGAGTCCTAACCACTGGACCACCGGGAGACTCCTCCGCTTTGTGAACTTTGAATAATACACTTTTAAATGTTC
Source organism: Raphicerus campestris (assembly GCA_006410735.1). Taxonomy (NCBI): domain Eukaryota; kingdom Metazoa; phylum Chordata; class Mammalia; order Artiodactyla; family Bovidae; genus Raphicerus; species Raphicerus campestris. The sequence goes on from SJYW01027136.1 coordinate 932,980, forward strand.
TGTTTGAGTCCCTTTGACATGGCAGACGTTTATAGTTAGGAGGCAGAGCGGTCTGTTCGTTTCCTGTGGGGCACTAAGCCCTCAGAAGAGTCAGATAGAGCAGGAGGGGACTCAGCGCCCTCACAGCTGGGGCTTACCGTTTGCCTCCCCTAGAGCATTTGGACCTTCTTCATGGAGAACAGGATTTCCCACAACGCGCTGATGGCCTTGTTCCACCACTTCGTTTATAAGGCCCTTAAGAAAAATAGCAGTGCTCAGCAGCAGGAGTTTGGTCTTCACGCCGCCGGGCTGTATTTTCTGCTGTTGGAAGTACCAGGTATGCGCGTTTGCTGTGATGGGACAGGCCTTCTGTTTGAGATTTGTCTGCTTGGGTTTGAACTATTATCTCAGCGCTTTGTCCTCACTGTGAGGTGAAGTGACAATGAATCTGTGAAGCACGTGGTCTGTCACAGGTGTTCAGAAAGCTCTCCTGTTTTCCTGTAAATGTGGTTTCAGATGTTACTGTGCTAAGTCTGTAACCCAGCACACAGTCCCAAAGCGGTAAGGCTGGAGGGGTGTGCCGCGTGCCATCGTGGCGGCCCTGCCTTCTCACTCCTGTGCAGCCTGAGAACAGTGCTGGTTGGAGGGCTGCTGCTGTCCCCGCTGTGTGGTATGGACTGTCAGTGGGCTGTCCTCACCCGCTGTGTGGTATGGACGGTCAGTGGGCTCTCCTCACCCGCTGTGTGGTATGGACGGTCAGTGGGCTGTCCTCACCTGCAGGGCTGAGCACAGGGAGGAGTATGTCTGGGACGGTGCCCCACCTCCTTCAGGCAGGCCCCGCCCCCGCCCAGGGCAGGAGACCGTGTGGCTGAGGAGTCAGCTGCAGCTGTGGAACTGCGAGTCCACTAGAAAGAGAGAATCAGGGTCAGTCAGCTCGCTGCTTATTGTGGCTTATGTCAGTGCCTTTGTGGTAAATGTTAGGGGCCTACTCCTATGAGCTGAGAATTGGAAGAAAAGCTGTGACCAACTTAGCATATTAAAAAGCAGAGACATTACTCTGCTGACAAAGATCCGTCCAGTCATAGCTATGGTTTTTCCAGTAGTCGTGTATGGATGTGAGAGTTGGACTATAACGAAAGTTGAGCGCTGAAGAATTGAGGCTTTTGAACTGTGGCGTTGGAGAAGACTCTTGAGAGTCCTTTGGACCGCAAGGAGATCCAACCAGTCCATCCTAAAGGAGATCAGTCCTGAGTATTCATTGGGAGGACTGGTGCTGAAGCTGAAATGCCAATACTTTGGCCACCTGATGCAAAGAGCTGACTGATTTGAAAAGACCCTGATGCTGGGAAAGATTGAAGGCAGGAGGAGAAGGGGATGACAGAGGATGAGATGGTCAGATGGCGTCACCAACTTGATGGACATGAGTTTGAGCAAGCTCCAGCAGTTGGTGATGGACAGGGAGGCCTGGCATGCTGCAGTCTGTGGGGTTGCAAAGAGTTGGACACAACTGAGCGACTGAACTGAACTGACTGCTTATTGCCTAGAGTGGAAGTTGAATTAAACTTTTTTGCTAAAGGTTCCTGTTAGTTAAGGAAAAGCCTGCATTTGTTTTTTAATATTTCGTCGTTGTAGCAGATATATTTCAAAGCAATTAAACCTACCTTGCTTACTCTTCATTCTTTACTAATAGGCAGCGTAGTCAATCAAGTTTTCCATCCAGTGATATTTGACAAATGCATTCAGATTCTAAAGAAGTGCTGGCCTCAGGAATCCAGCTTGAATCAGAAAAGAAAGAAAGAGCAACCAAAGAACACTCAGGGCAACTCGCAGGAGAGCAGCAAGAGGGCGAGACCCCACAGGAGAGAGGAGACGGAGGTGAGCGGGGTGTGGCCACAGAGTGCGTCTGACTTGTGTGAGGGTTTATGTTAAGTTACGATGTCGGGGGTCATGATGATACCAAGCTGTCGCGTGCTGTCCGCCTTCCCTCCCCTAGGCATGGCCTCGTGGCCTGCTGAGCCTCCATTCCCCGGGCCATCTCCCCAGCCTCCCTGTCGCCTCCCTCGTCTGGTCCCAGGTGTGCCTCGCCACAGGCCAGCAGGTGTTACCTTATTTTCATTAGAGACCATGGTTGAAGTGTCCAGAGGACTCATGTCCACAAGAACATGATAGAATATCATTAAGTCCAAGCTCTCGTGTGACTGGGGTAGAGGTTCACTGACATCAGAACTGGTAAGAAGCCCAGGCAGTCTCACTGACGTGACAATCCGGACCCAGAAGCTGTGGTAGCCTTCACGTGGTCCAGGCTGGGCTTGCAGCCACGGGCCCAGGGTGGCCACCTAGAGTCTGCTGGCCTTGGCTCAGGGACATTGCAAACCTCGGGGCAAGCTGCGGGGCAGTGCCGCACAGCCAGCTGTGTGTTTCTGCATAATCTAGATGGATGAACTTACTCAAGAAGAAGAGGATGAAGAGGATATTTTTTTTTCTTCTGAAGATCGTCGTCAAATTCGAAATGTCATCTTTCAAGTTTTGAAGAACTTTATAAGGCTTCTTTCTAAATTCTCCTTAAAAGAAAAGCCAGAGTGTATACAGAATTGCGTGGAGGTAAGTGAGAATGTCAGGGACCGTGGGCAAGTTCAGAGAGTGTGGGAAAACCAGGCCTTTTCTTGGTATCTGTTTTCCAGGTCTTTGTTGCATTAACTAGTTTTGAACCAGTTCGTTACGAGTTCCAGGTTACACAAGCCAGGTGAGCAGTGAAGTCGTCCAGTGCTAACATTTAATTATGGAATGATATTTTGCTGCAGCAGAGGTGTAAATGTCATTTTATCCTAATTGGCACACAGGTAGAATTTATTCATTTAAATAAGGCTTATAGGGTTAGGAGTTTATCCTAGTGAAATCACATCCATTAACTAATCTTTTGCCTGTTTTTTAAGAAATCTCAGCGAAATGAAGTATATCCCAGAACTGGCCTACCATGGATTGCATCTGCTCTGTTCCCCTCTTCACAGAGAAGGAGACAAGGTAAAGGAGACGGGAGCTGAGCTACAGGGAGCTGAGAGCACGCGGGGTGTGTCGCTAGGAGTGCTGCGAGGACGCAGCGTGGCGCTGTGAGCGCGCTGGGGCGTTGGCGTCTGTGACAAGAAGCGCCCGTCAGCACGTGGCGGCCGCTGCTCGCTCCAGGCTCATGCCCAGGCCCCTGGTGCCGCAGGACGCTCCTGTTGAGGTCAGGCAGAAAGCAGGCCCCAGTGCGGCCTGTAGAGGAGCAGGAAAGCTGCTGGGCAGGGCTGTCACTTGAGCACTCACTAGAGTCCTCTGGGGGAGGAGGGCAGACAGCCACAGGGCCTTGCAGCTCCCCCGCAGGCCCCTATGCCCCTGTGTTCCTGTTAGCGTCTGTGCCTTAGTGGATAATTCCAGAGTCCTATGGGAGAAGGACTTTATTTTGGGGGCTCCAAAATCACTGCAGATGGTGACTGCAGCCATGAAATTAGAAGACGCTTACTGCTTGGAAGAAAAGTTATGACCAACCTAGACAGCATATTCAAAAGCAGAGACGTTACTTTGCTGACTAAGGTCCGTCTAGTCAAGGCTATGGTTTTTCCTGTGGTCGTGTATGGATGTGAGAGTTGGACTGTGAAGAAGGCTGAGCCCCGAAGAATTGATGCTTTTGAACTGTGGTGTTGGAGAAGACTCTTGAGAGTCCCTTGGACTGCAAAGAGATCCAACAGTCCATTCTGAAGGAGGTCAGCCCTGGGATTTCTGTGGAAGGAATGATGCTAAAGCTGAAACTCCAGTACTTTGGCCACCTCATGCGTAGAGTTGACTCATTGGAAAAGACTCTGATGCTGGGAGGGATTGGGGGCAGGAGGAGAAGGGGACGACCCAGGATGAGATGGCTGGATGGCATCACGGACTCAATGGACGTGAGTCTGAGTGAACTTCAGGAGATGGTGATGGACAGGGAGGCCTGGCGTGCTGCGATTCATGGGGTCGGAAAGAGTCGGACACGATTGAGCAACTGAACTGAACTGGGAGGACAGACAGTCACGAGGCCTTGCAGCTCCCTCGCAGGCCCCTATGCCCCTGGGTTTCTGTTAGCATTTGTGCCTTAGTGGATGATTCTGGTGACACTCCTGGTCAGCATTCATATCTGGATTGCCTTCAAAGCCACACAGCCCTAGACACTGGGGTCGGCTTTGGGAGCCCTGGGGTGTTACTGAACCCGAATGTCGTTGGTGCAGCAGGAGTCTGCAGAAAACATGGTAGACCAAGGCCCTTGCCTTCGGCGCCTGCAGTGCCCTGGTTTCCAGGGAGCGGGATGAGGAGGCCCTGGGCACTGGAGCGCTGCACTGGGGTCCTGCCCCTCACTGCCGTGTGTCTCCCTTTAAAGGGAAAATGCTCCTGCTTACCTCTGGCTGTGCTGGGTCTTTGTGGCTGCAAGCAGGCCTGCTCTTGGTCGCTGCGAGTGGGGGCTGCTCTCCGACTGTGGTGCAGTGGCATCTCGGGGAGCACCAGCTTAGCTGCTCTGAGGCATGCGGGACCCTCCCAGACCAGGGGCTGAACCGGTGTCCCCTGCGTTGGCAGAGGGATTCCTTAGCACTGAGCCACAGAAGAAGCCCTGTGTGTCCTCCGTGAGTCCTTGGTATCCTCACCTGGACAAAGAGGATGAGGGGCTTCCCTTCCTGTGGATTTCTCAGGAGGACTGCAGGGAAGAGTGCCTTGGCGTAATGCCTGCTGTTTAAAAAACACCCCATATTTCTTTAATTTTTGATGTCATTATCTCTTCCCTGTGTTTGGAATATGTGATAGCATTCACAGTAAGACTTTTAATTTCTGTGCCCTTTTTAACATTGTAGAAAGTGCAGAGGATGGGAAATAACCCTTTTTAGGTGGCAGTGTCTCTGAGGACAGCGTCTTTTTCATTGCAAAAGTGTTGGCCTGATGTTGGGTGACTGGTTGTAGCCTTACCTTTGATTACCTGACTTGGGACCACTCATCTTCAGAGTCTTTTATGTGTAAAGTGGAGATAATAATAGTATCAAGTATAAAATGGAAATGTTGTAATGACCTCATTGAGTTGAGAGATTTCAGAATAAGTGTGGTCAAATCTTGTAATACAGAGACGTGCTTAATGCAGTACCTGCCACATCCTTGGCTTCCAGTGGTTATTTCGTTCACTGGAGGCATGAGTTAGCTCTGTGAGGAGATTATGTGAGATGATACATGGGAAGGTGCTCTGTGAGCTTCAGGTGCAATATAGGTGGAGAATCGTCACCTTCCTCTTTCCTGTGGGGGTCATCCGGGGCATTCTTCGCCCTTGCTCAGTTGCGGCTGATTCTCTGAGCCCTGATTTCTGGGCTGGAGTATAAGGCAAGCAGAGGAACTGGGTGGAATCCGGCTCATCAATCTGCAGGCAGCACCTCCACACTGTTCATTTGTGCGGGTATGACACCTGGTCGTTGTCCAGCAGGCGCCTCCTTTGTGGTCAGCCGGAACCTGTGTCAACCTCCTTTACCTGCGGGCACCTGAAATCACTCACTGGGGTCTGCGGCATAGTTTGCGAGGCCCTGGGATTCTCTGTCATGCCTTAAGTTGCATTTCCTTTCCCGTTTCCAGGTTCTCAGATACGTTTTGCAGCAAATGCTCTGCATAATACTGATGGTAGAAGTGGGTAAAGGCTCCCATCACGCCCCCCTTGCCATCACGGCGCCAGTTGTCAGCAGTAGGAAGCTGGCCGTCCAGTTTGTAAGGTAAAGGGCACGCGGCTCGGGTCTCTCTCTCACTCGCCCTCAGTCGCCTGGGCCCTGTGCTAGCCAGGGCTTCCGACACCTGAGGCGCTGACGGGTGTCTGGGCTGCGTGTGGTTTGTGGTTCAGGATAAAGCGTGTGGCAGCGCATCTGGCTGTGCGGTAGGGGTGGTGTTGGGGCCGGCGAGGGCTTTGCGGCCTGTGGGCCTGCCTGTGAGCACAGCTCAGAGTCCCAGCCGCGGCCTCCGTGTCTGCTGCTCCAGGTCTGTCTCTGCTTTTCTGGCTTCTCTGAGTCTTTCCTTAGGTTCATTGCCGCTTTTTTAAAAAAACTTTATCAATAATTGATAGACTGATCTTCCCCTCATGAGTCAGCAGGCTTTGCCTGCAAAGCCCCACGTCTGAGCTTTACTGGGAAGATGCTGCTATATCACAGGCTGTTCTGTCCTCAGTTTTCTCTGTCTGACAGCAGCATGGAGGTGGTGGGGACAGCGGAGAGTGTGCCTGTGAGCAGCTGCGGTGCCCGGGCAGGCACGGAGTGCAGGTGTGGGCGGGCACAGGATGCGGGACACGGGGTGAAGGTGTGGGGTGTGGGCATGGGTTGCAGGTGCTGGGCGTGGCCGCAGGTGTGGGGTGCGGGCTCTGGGTGTGGGTTGTGGCCGCAGGTGTGGGGCGTGGGTGTGGGTTGCGGGTGTGGGCACGGGGCATGGGTGCAGGGCACGGGTGCAAGTGTGGGGGGTGCGGGTACAGGGCGCGGGTGTGGGTTGCAAGGGCAGGTGTGGG
>SJYW01027136.1:945534-962042 GCA_006410735.1 Raphicerus campestris
AAAGCAGAGATGTTACTTTGCCAACTAAGGTCCGTCTAGTCAAGGTTATGGTTTTTCCTGTGGTCATGTATGGTTGTGAGAGTTGGACTGTGAAGAAGGCTGAGCACCAAAGAATTGATGCTTTTGAACTGTGGTGTTGGAGAAGACTCTTGAGAGTCCCTTGGACTGCAAGGAGACCCAACCAGTCCATTCTGAAGGAGATCAACGCTGGGATTTCTTTAGAAGGAATGATGCTAAAGCTGAAACTCCAGTACTTTGGCCACCTCATGTGAAGAGTTGACTCATTGGAAAAGACTTTGATGGTGGGAAGGATTGGGGGCAGGAAGAAAAGGGGATGACAGAGGATGAGATGCCTGGATGTCATCACTGACTTGATGGATGTGAGTCTGAGTGAACTCAGGGAGATGGTGCTGGACAGGGAGGCCTGGTGTGCTGTGAATCATGGAGTCACAAAGAGTTGGACACGACTGAGCGACTGAACTGAACTGATGGCCAAACTCACCAGAGATCTTTGGAAACACTGAAGATCTGGATAAATATACTAACATGTTTCTGAAGTTTTCATATACTTTTATTTATTTTAGGCCCTAGTAATAAAAATAGTATCAAATGAACACTGAAAGACTCCATGTAGTTCCAGACACCGTGCAGGCACTATCCATTGGCTTCTCTTTTCTGATCCTACAGTTTAGTTGGGGAAACAAGAAATTAAAAAACAATAAGTATATTCCAAATTAAGATAGCGAGAATGAACATTAGGAAGATATACACTTAGACTGGGGTGTGATGGTAATCAGGAAAGACAAATCTGAAAGTACATAAATATTTACTGATCACTGGTCAAATGCATGTTAAACAGAGAACCAAAAGATATGAATTTATCTTAGATCTTGCTTCTTTATTACGTTAGCTAGTTAGTGTTACTCACTCAGTCTGTCCAACTCTTTGTGACCCCATGGACTATAAGCCACCAGACTTCTCTGTCCATACTTAACTATTCTTACTTATTATATTAATACATTAAAATGAAATTAATTTCTCAAAGAATAATAGTGATAACTGTGTGCTAGTCTCCAATCTAAAGTTTTACAAATATTAACTCCTTTAATCCTCAAGTACTGTTATAATCTCAAATTTACAGAGAAGCAACAGAAGCAAAGAGACACTAAGGATCTTGTCCAAGGTCGTGTGGTTGGTATGTGGTGAAGCAAATTAATGTATATTCTGTGGTCCTATTTCTGTATCTGTAAATTGAAAATAATATCTTCACAGAAATAAGATGGCTGCTGCATGGGAAAGTAGTTTTCTAAGAACTATGATAGTAGTTTTCTATCCTTATAATTTAATAGCAATCACAATATCATTATTACAATGTAGGCTTTGAACTTGAAATATTATGAGAAGAGAAAACCAGAAATTTTAAGATGAAAGGGCCCACCCTCAAGAGTTTACTCTCTTTCTAAAAAGATTATCAGCAAGGGTGATACTGCACATTTCACAATCACATGGAATATTTTTAGTTTAAGGCCATACTTATAAATTCTTAGTTGAGAGAAAAAAGGAGATTATTGAGGATTAAAGTCTATCCATAGATCACTGAATTAGAGCCTCTGAAGGACATTTGAGGGATGGTTGAGTCTAACTGCTGTATTTTTAGATGAGTGATTGGAGCTTGTCAAAGCAAAATGACAGAACCAAGTTCTTGCTGCTAATCAGGGCAAAAATCATAGCTAAGAGTAAAGCTCCTGGATATGATATCTCAGCCCTTTACTCTGGTTGAACTTTTTCGTATTCTTTGCTTTCCTTCCTGCAGGAAATTCAGGGCTTTCTAACCACCTCCCCACCCTAGGGAGATGGATCAACCTTTCAGATTATAACATTAAATGCTAACAGAAATCATTACTTTGGATAAAGCCCAGGAGAGTGAGACTTCCTGATTATTTTTCTAGGAACTTTTAAAGGAAAATTTCAAAATAGCTTCAATGATGTCTAATTGATATTCAGTGAACTGTGCATATTTAAGATCTACAAATTGATGTTTTGACATATGAAACTATCCACTTATGATAATGAACATATCCTTCACCCTCAGAAGTTTCTTCATACCTCTTTGTAGTGCCTCCAGCCCACTCCCTCCCTCTGCCCATCATACCTCCCCATCGGCAGTCTCTCCTTGCCATCCCAATAGGTTAGCCAACATTTCCTACAGTCTGTATAAATGGGACCATGCAGTATACGTCCTTTCTGCTTCTTTCATTCAACATGACTATTCTGAGATTCACCCATGTGTTGTGGGTATCAATAGTTCATTCCGTTTTGGTGCTGAATATCGTTCCATTGTTTGGATATATCACAATTTACTTACCCACTCCCTTGTTTCCAGTTTTTTACTATTACAAATAAGGCTGCTATAAATGTTTTTATACAAGCCCTCAAATCAACATATACTTTCATTTCTCTTAGATAAATACCTAGGAGTAGTAGAATGGTTAAATCTTAGAAGGTGCATGTTTAACTTTTTAAGAACCCATGAAACTCTTTCCAAAGGGACTGTAGTATTTATATTCCCACCAGCAGTGTATGAGAAGTCCAGTATTATACATCTTAACGAATCATTGATATGGTCAGGTTTTTTTTTTTCGGTATTATTCCTTCTAATTGGAGTGTGGTAGTATTTTAATTTTTATTTCTCTAATAATAATGTTGATACTCTTTCACGTGCTCATTTGAGAAATATATATCTTCATTTATGGTGTCTATTAAAATGCTTTACTCATTTTTGACTCTTTTACTATTAGCTTTGAGAGTTCCTCATATATTTTAGAAACAAATCTTATATTAAATATATAGTTTGTAACTTTGCTTGCATTTTCTGACTTGTCTTTTCATTCTCCTAACAATGTTTCATGGAACAGAAAATTTCCATTTGTCAGTGTCCAGTTTATCAATTTTTTTTCATATGGTTGTGCTTTTGGTGTTTTATCTAACCTTTAGATCACAAAGATATTCTGTGTTTTAGAAGTTCCTCTTATGCTTTATATGTAGTTCTATATTCTATCTTGAGTTTTTTTGTAGTAAGAGGTATACATCAAAGTTTGTTATTTTGCATATGGGTATCTAGTTATTGCACCAACATTTGTTGAGAAGATTACCGTTTCTTTATTGAATTGCCTTTGCACCTTTGTTGAAAATCCATTGGCTACAGATGTGTGGGTTGATTCCTGGATTTTCTAGTCTGTTGTGTACATGCTAAGTCGCTTCAATAGTGTCTGACTCTTTGCTACCCCGTGGACTGTAGCCCTCCAGGATCCTCTCTCCATAGCATTCTCCAGGCAAGAATACTGGAGTGGGTTGTCACTTCCTCCTGTAGGGAATCTTCACAACCCAGGGATCAAATCTGAGTCTCTTTTGTCTCTGCATTGCCAGGTGGCCTCTTTACCACTGGTGTCCCTTGGAAAGACCTATTCTGTTCCATTGATCTGTTTATCTGTTCATGAGTGCTGAGTTTTTTGATTACCTTTAGCTGTACAATAAGTCTAGAAAACAGGTAGTATTGTTTCTCTGATTTTATTTTTCCTTTTCAAAGTTGTTGTGGCTAGTCTAGATTCTTTGACTTTTCCTGTGATTTTAGAATCAGCTTTTAAGTTTCTCTAAAACAAACAAATAAGCAAACAGATAACCTTGTAGGGGTTTTGATTGGGTATGCGTTGTACTGAACCTATAATTTTCAGTGTATGACATCTTAACACTATTGAGTCTTATTACCCAGGAACTTCATGTGTCTCTCCATTAGTATGTCTTTAATTTCACTGAGGAAAGGTTTGTGGTTTTCAGTGCACATGGCTTATAAATATTTTATAAAGTGTATCCCTAAGGTTTTTTATGTTTATAACCTTATGGTAAATAGTATTATCATTTTATTTTTTCATTTATTTATTGCTGGTAAAGAGAAATAAATTGGTTGTTGTATGCTGATCTTATGTTCTACAATTTTGCTAAGCTCACTTATAAATTCTGAAGTTTAGATTCCAGGAGATTTTTGACAGTTATGTCAAAAGTAAAGAAAGATACTTTTATTTTTTTCTTTTCCAACATTTTTTCTTGACCTGTTTAACTGTCTAGAACCTTTCAGACAATGCTGAACAGAAATAGTAAGAAGGGGAATCCTTATTTTGTCCTGAGAGATTTTTTTTTCCTTTTCTTAACCAGGAATTGATATTGGTTTTTGCAGAGTATTTTCTTTGTGCCTATTGAGCACAGGTTTCCCCCCCCCCTTTTTTTTTCTTTAAATGTTTGTAATATGTTGAGTTATATTAGGTCATTTTTAAGGGTTAAACTTACTTGATTATGATGTATTACTCCCTTTATATGTTATTGGATTTAATTTGCTAAAATTTGTTTAGAATTTTTTTCATATATATTTACAAGGACATGGGCTTCCCTGATGGCTCAGTGGTAAAGAATAAGCCTTTCAAGCAGGAGATGTGGGTTCAATCCCTGGGTCAGGACGGTCCCCTGGTGAAGGAAATGGCAACCCACTCCAGTATTCTTGCCTGGGAAACCCCATGGACAGAGGAGCCTGGTGGAATACAGTCTATGTTGTCGCAAAATCTCAGATATGATGGAGCAACAAAGCAACAATGAGGGCATGTGAATATTTGCTTTTCTTCTAATACTTTCATCTACTTTGGTACCAAGCTATTGAGTTCCTCAAAAAAAAAAAAAAAAGGCAACTTGTATTTTTTTCCTCTTCAGTTCTCTGAAAAAATTTGTGTAGAATTATTTTTTTTTCCTTAAATGGAATTCATCAGAAGGCATCTGGTCCTGGAGTGTCCTGGGGGTTAAGTTTCTAGTTAAAAAATAAAAACTTTATTAGGAATATGGCATGGCTATTTAGATTACTTATTTTTCTTGAGTGAGCTTTAGTAGCTTAAAACTCTCAAGGAATTGTTCCATATATCAGGTCAAATATATTGGTATAAAGATGTTTCCAAGATTTCCTTATTAGACCTTCCATAGCTATAGGATCTGTAGTGATGCTACACTCATTTCTAAGCTTGAAAATTTTTCTTTTTTTCATTAGTCTTGCTAACAGGTTTTCAATTGTATTGATACTCTCAAAGAGGTAGCTGTTAGTTTTATTTTTTCTATTTTTCCCTTTTCTTCTGTCTTATTTGGCTTCAATTTGCTAGATTCTTTTTCTATTTTAATAAGGTGTAAGCTGAGATCATTAAGACCTTCTTTCTTTTCAAATATAAGTGTTTAGTGATGTATAGTGTTAGTTGCTCAGTCATATCTGATTCTTTGTAAGCCTGTCTACTAGCACACCAGGCACCATGGGATTCTGTAGGCAAAAATACTGGAGTGGATAGCCATCCCCTTTTCCTGCGGATCTTCCTGACCCAGGGATCAAACTCAGGTCTCTTGCATTGCAAGCAGATTCTTTACTATCTAAGCTATCACAGAAAATCTATTATTTCCCGCAGTCATTTCAGTTCAGTAACTCAGTCATGTCAGACTATTTGCCACCCCATGGACTGCAGCATGCCAGTCTTCCCTGTCCACTACCAGCTCCAAGAACTTGCTCAAACTCTTGTCCATCGAGTCAGTGATGCTATCCAGCCATCTCATCCTCTATCATCCCCTTCTCCTCCTGACTTCAGTCTTTCCCAGCATCAGTGCCTTTTCCAATGAATCAGTTCTTTGCATCAACTGGCCAAAGTATGGGAGTTTCAGCTTCAACATCAGTCCTTCCAATCAATATTCAGGACTGATTTTCTTTAAGATTGTCTGGTTGGATCTCACTGCAGTCCAAGGGAGGCTCAAGAGTCTTCTCCAACACCCCAGCTCAAAAGCATCAGTTCTTTGTTGCCCAGCTTTCTTTGTAGTACAACTCTCAATCCACACATGACTACTGGGAAAACCATAGCTTTGACTAGATGGACCTTTGTTGGCAGAGTAATGTCTCTGTCTAGGTTGGTGATAGCTTTTCTTCCAAGGAACAAGCGTCTTTTAATTTTATGGCTGCAGTCACTATCTACAATGATTTTGGAGCCCCCCCAAAATAAAGTCTGTCACTGTTTCCACTGTTTCTCCATCTATTTGCCATGAAGTGATGAGACTGGGTGCCATGGTCTTAGTTTTTTGAATGTTGAGTTTTAAGCCAAGTTTTTCACTTTACTCTTCCACATTCATCAAGAGGCTCTTTAGTTCCTCTTTGCTTTCTGCCATAAGGGTGGTGTCATCTGCGTATCTGGGATTACTGATATTACTCCCAGCAGTCTTGATTCCAGCTTGTGCCTCATCCAGCTTGGCATTTTGTATGATGTACTCTGCATAAAAGTTAAATAAGCAGGGTGACAGCATACAGCCTTGACGTACTCCTTTGCTGATTTTGAACCAGTCTGTTGTTCCATGTCCAGTTCTAACTGTTGCTTCTTGATCCACATACAGATTTCTCAGGAGGCAGGTCAGGTGGTCTGGTATGCCCATCTCTTGAAGAATTTTCCACAGTTTGTTGTGATCCAAACAGTCAAAGGTTTTGGCATAATCAATAAAGCGGAAGTAGATGTTTTTTTGGAACTCTCTTGCTTTTTTGATGATCCAACAGATGTTGGCAATTTGATCTCTGTTTCCTCTGCCTTTTCTAAATCCAGCTTGAACATCTGGAAGTTCATGGTTCACGTACTATTGAAGCCTGGCTTGGAGAATTTTGAGCTTTACTTTGCTAGCGTGTGAAATGAATGCAATTGTGTGGTAGTTTGAACATTATTTGGCACTGCCTTTCTTTGGGATTGAAATGAAAACTGACCTTTCCCAGTCCTGTGGTCACTGCTGAGTTTCCAAATTTGCTTGTGTATGGAACGCAGCGCTTTCACAGCATCATCTTTTAGAATTTGAAATAGCTCAGCTGGAATTCTATCACTTGCACTAGCTTTGTTCATAGTGATGCTTCCTAATGCCCCCTTGACTTCTCGTTCCAGGGTATCTGGCTCTAGGTAAGTGATCATACCATCTTGGTTATCTGGGTCATGAAGATCTTGTTTGTGTATAATTCTTCTTTCCTTAAGTACTGCTTTAAGGGCATCCAACAAATGTTGATACATTGTAGTTTTATTTCATTCAGTTCAAAATGTATTCTCACTTACTTTTGATTTCTTCTTTGGCCAGTAGGTAATTTAAAAGTGTGTTATTTGCTTGTCAAAAATTTTGGGTATTTTCAGAAATTGTTCTGTTGTTGAAACAACTTAATTTTACTATGGTAAGAGAATATATTTTCTTTGGCCTGAATTCTTTTAAATTTATTATAATTTGATCTGTGGCTCAGAATATGCTCTATCTTGGTAAATGTTCCATGAGCACTTGTGAAGATTGCTGTTGTAGGGTGGAATGTTTTTTTAAAGCTGCATACTCAGTCACTCCAGTCATGTCTGACTCTTTGTGACCCTATGGACTGTAGCCCTTCAAGCTCCTCTGTCCATAGGACTCTCCAGGTAAGATTACTATAGTGGGTTGTCATGCCTTCCTCCAGGGAATCTTCCTGACCCAGGGATTGAACCCATAGTTTCTGCAGGTGGATTTTTTAACTGCTGAGCTACCGGGGAAGTCCAGGTTTTTTAGATATATTAGCCTAAATTGATGGATGGTTTCATAAAGGTTTTACATATCGTTATAGACAGTAACTTCTTAGTATATTAATTATTCAGAATAATATATTGAAAACTCCAATTATAATTATGAATTTCTCTATTTCTCCTATTGCTTTGTTTTCTCCAGAAAACCATTTCTGTAACCTCAATTCAGCAAGTTCACTGGGTTCCAACTGGATCCCATTTTTCTGTGATGTGGCCTAGACATTCAAGGTGGTAAATGGGGCAGTCACAGGACTTATCTTGTTTGTTTCTTATCTCCCAGAGTTCACTGATTTTTCTTCTCTGTCCATATTTGACTCATTGTTTCATATATTTTGTTCAGTTTTTTTTTCAGATAGGAATGTAAATCATTGCTCCATTTCTGTTGTCACGAAGTTATATTTAAGCCAGTCCCAGCAGAAAGCTTTCAAATACAGACCTGTTTGAGCATGGCAATACTAGCAAATAAAAAGTACTTAAACATTCTGAGTCCTTTAGTCTATTTTAGAAGTATTTCAATATTATGGACATACAGCCTAGTGACTGAAGATTTAACAGAAAACAGTAGCCATTACATATCAGACATTGTGCTCACAAGAAGAAAATATGTATAACATTCTACTCTGTGGGCAGAGGTGAATGCATACTGAGGGGCAGTTGGAAATAAGCAGAGAATTGACATTATATAATATTTATCTTTTTATGTTAGTGCTTAGTTAGCACATAGTAGAGCTCAATAAATGTTTGTTAAATTGTGCCAAATTGAATTACATCAAACATTAGATCAAGTTAAGACTCATGGTGAACTCCACTTGAATATCAAAGGTAATAGACTTTAGAACTTACAGAAGTGATTGGGTATGAGTAAAAAACATGATATATGTACTGAATAAACAAAAAAGCAATATGACCGAAATGATTGAGCCCCCTAAACCCTCCAAGTGAAGTGAAGTCGCTCAGTCATGTCCAACTCTTTGTGACCCCATGGACTGTAGCCATCAGGCTCCTCTGTCCATGGGATTTTCCAGACAATAGTACTGTAGTGGATTGCCATTTCCTTCTCCAGGGGATCTTCCCAACCCAGGGATTGAACCCAGGTCTTCCGCCTTGTAGACAGATGCTTTACCGTCTGAGCCACCAGGGAAGGTTCTAAACCCTCCAAAGTATATCAATATTCCCATCTTAAAGAGTAAGGAATAAATATATGACATTTACTCTCTCATGAGGTTTAGTTTCACTGAATTTATGCACACTGATGCTCTAAGAATTGGTTAAAGCTAAGATGGATTAGCATTAGGAACAGGAAGCTGCTGACATTTTATTCAAGAATAATAATTGTATTCAATAATTGTTATTTGACTCCAGTAACAATCATGAAAAAGCCGAGTGTTAGTTGTTCAGTCGTGTCTGACTTTTCGTGACCCCATGTACTATAGCCTACCAGGCTCCTCTGTCCATGGAATTCTCCAGGCAAGAATACTTGACTGGGTTGCCTTTCTCTTCTCTAAGGGATCTTCCTGACTCGGGGATCCAAGCCAGATCTCTTGCATTGCAAGTGGATTCTTTACCATATGAGCCTTGGGTCATGTTTTTGCTTTTTTCCCCCCGAAACAACTAGTAATGATCTTTCCCACTGTGACTCTTTATTCTAGCTCTTCTTCAGGAATGCCCCCTACCTATCTCTGCAAATCAAAATTATACCCTAACTTCAATCTCTAGCCAAGTGCTAAATCTTCTATGAAGGTGCCCTAATTTTCCTAGTAAATGTAATTTTTCTTTTTCATTATTTTATAAATAGTTTATACCAGCTCTTTTATGACACCTACCCTTTTTTAACTTGTCTTTTTTGTGCCCATGTATCATCCTTTCAACTAAACTCTAAGTTCCTTAAAAACAAAAATCAACATCTGATATATCCATTTTCCCATAATACAGTGAAAAAATGTAGCACATGGGAGATACTTGATATATTTCTTGGATCAATAAATGAATGAATGCATGATTCCGAGAGTTTTTCATGTAGAGTTTCTACATGCAGACTGTGGATTCTCTACCTTTTGGCCAAAGAGTAAGGAAAGAAGAATCTTTTAAATGATGCTGCTTAAATGAGAAACACAAGAAGGAGTCTGATGAACAATAGGTAGAAGAAGTCCAAGGCAGGGCAGAAGACCCAGAGACTGAGGTCTGGAGTAATGATGAATATTTGTTCAAGGTATTCAGAAAGCATATTTTGGAGGGTAACTTAGAAAACAACTTTTATTTTCCTCTTGTTTGAACTGAAATACAAATACCTGCTAGTGAAGGAACACTTTCTGGGAGTTGGGGGCTGGTTGGTCGACAGTGCAAGAGGAAGGAGCATGTGGCTGGGGCAGATGGGAGAGTATAGGGCCAGCGGAGGAGGGCCTGTGGGTGTGAGCTGAACAGAAGAACACCATGAATGGGGGAAGAGAAGGTTGCTTGAATTGATACCGAAAAACAAATTCAAATTGTCTAATGGCAGGAGCCTTATGGTGTGTACTCATGAAATATTAAGGGAAAGCAGCCTCCTTGCAAATTAGCCCAGGTAGAAATTTTGAAAGATCAGTTCTACCTGCAATTCCTTCAGTTCAGAATTGAAAAATAAATGAGATAAGAGGCAAACTTTGCCTTTGAGACTCGCACACAGCAAGGTCATTAGTATGAACTCACCCACCATCACCAGGGTACAAATGCAGAAAATCTAGGTAACCCAAATCATACAGCTCTTCTAAAAATAATACAGCAAAAAATCATTTATGTTATCACACTGTTTTCTACAATTTGTACCTTGTTTTACACTCCTTGGATTTTCTAGGTCAATTAAAAGCACAAGTTACTCATCATGCTACATATTGCCCTCAGCTTACCCCTTTCTCCTAAAAAAACATGAATAGATATCCCCATTGTTGGCTGCATAATTAGTCCTAAGAATATAAATTCCTTTGGAACTTCAAAGTGCTTAGTGCCTTACAAGGTGCCTTATCCCTTGCCTCAGTGATCTCACAGTCTAAGGGCTAGTGGAGCCACACCTTACCTTGTGGGCTCCTGTCTTAAGGGAAGGAACATTCAAAATATGTTGCTATATGCTGTTGTTCAATTTTTACTTAGATTGAACTTACACGTTTTGATGGGCTTCCCAGGTGGCTCAGTGGTAAAGAATCTGCCCGCCAATGCAGAAGATGCGGATTTCATCCCTGGGTCAGGAAGATCCCAGGAGAAAAGAATGGAGAAAAGAATGGCTACCCACTCCAGTATTTTTGTCTGGAAAATCCCATGGAGGGAGGATCCTGGGGGGCTGTAATCCAGTGGGGGGAGTGTCGCAAAAAGATGGACACAACTGAATGATTGAGCTTGCCTACATACTTTTGTGTTAAAGTGTGCAAGCAATTTCTTTTGAATTAACATATTCCAGTGATGTGTAGCCCACTTGCAGGTCCCTGGAATATTTGAAGGTTCACTTTTCCTGACATTGTTTATATAAATTCTACCTAGAAGAACTAAATGTCCCTTTTACCTAACATGAAACAATAGAAAGGTCTTCTAATTACTCTTGGATTTTAAGATAAATTATTGACTCCTGTTGTACTCAAAGATTTTCTAGTTAGTTTTTAGAAATAACCCTAGATAAATAACTGCAGTTAATAAAGGCAGTAATAACCTATAGATGAAAAATATATCGCATCTAGATCATAGCTAAATTGAGAGAAAAATTGGACATATTAAATGACACTATGAGAAGGCACATATTTCACACAGAGCAGACAAGTGTAGACACCTGCCTCTCAGTGTGTGTGTGTGTGTGTGTGTGTGTGTGTGTGTGTGTGTGTGTGTGTGTGTGTAACCCACTCCCTTCAATTTTACTACTTTTCACAAGCTATTCAAATGCTTCCTCCGGGGCCTGCCACCCAAATCTTCTGGTGGAAATATTTTTTTTTACATTTCTCTCCCTCCTACTTCTTTCCCCCCACACACTTATGGTATGTGCAGTTTCGCCAGATCCGTGTAAAGACAGGGCAACTGATGGGATTGCTTTTCACAAGTGTGGGAACGAAAATCCTTCCCAATGAAAACATCTGTCTCTGTTCAAGTCATGCCCAGTTATCCCCCCAAAGAAATGTTCTGATTAACTTTTTTTTGAAAGTCTTAAGATAGCAGTTTGTGTAGCAGATCTAATTAAGAAGTTTATGTAACAGATCTGCAGGGTTTTTTTTTTTTTTTTTTTTTCCCTTCCTTCTTCAACTGGGTTCTTTGAGCTCAGTTTGAGTGTTACTAGCTTTCGCCATGCAGCGGCCAAGTGCTTCTCGGGCTGAAAATTATCAGCTTCTGTGGGATACTATTGCTTCTTTAAAACAATGTGAACAAGCTATGCAACATGCATTTATTCCGGTAAGGGACATTTCCTTTTATTTTCCTAGAGACTCTCACTTTCCTGCTATTTCTTGCTTTATAGCTATAGGTAAAATGCATATATTATTTGCATTTAAAGATGTGGTATCTTCTCTGTTGTTCTTGTTTGAGAAAAATGTGTCTTTTTTTGCGCTGTGTGAAATGTGAATTATTAAAGGGTTAAATATTGACTGGTGAGAAAAATAAACAGTGGTCCAGGGAAACTTACCCTACTGAAGATAGTTTCTAATAGTAACAAGTAGTAGAGAAAGGGCGCAAGGTTGATATTCTTCATATCAACATTTGAAACAGTCTACAGTGTGTATTTCCTGGCTGGTTCCCCCAAAAGCACTTAGAATGGCTTGAATATCTTTTTGCAGTGGGTTTGATTCTTAGATCAGAAAGCCAAAAGTTAGTTTTATATTCTGATTCTTTGCTTAGCCAAGTAAAATCTACCATAAAGCCTCTCCCTGAAAAGTGTGTTTGTTCCTTTAGAAAAGTAGTGATGCTCTACTTAGAGATTTGTAAAAATGGTTTAGAAATTTGTATTTTGAAAGTGCATAGATACATAAGGTGGATTAATAAGTGAGTGAGTATCATTGTGTTTTTCCACTGCAGATATAATGTCTGTGCTTATAATGATCAAACCAGAAGAACAGGCTGGCTACATTTGATAGGCTGCGGTGGGGTGAATGGGACCTGCAAGAAGAAAATAGAAATACATGATTCTTTAAGTAGATCTTTTTTGAAGGATTGAGATAATCTATTAAAAATAAGAGAACTCTCTTTAAAATTAAAACCTGCAAACAGTTACTTGGAATTCCTTAAGAAAAACATTATTTATGACATAGAGTTGCTTTCAGTCTTCTTTGAAATACAAGTTGTTTTCAACTGACTCAAGTTAGATTTCATTACGTTTTTCTTGGTAACTGAGGAATCACCTGTTTTAAAGATTTAAAGTTCTTCTCATTGAATACTATTTTCTGGTTTGATCTGTGTAAGTTTATCTTAATTGTCGAGGACGTAAAACATAGTTTTTGCAAGGGTTTAAACCATTCTTGATGGGAAGCTTTCTAAATCAGATTAAGTTATAATTATTCTACTTTGAACTGGAATCTGCTGTGTAAAGTTTGCTTCTCCTGTCTTTATTAAACTCTTCCTCCTTTGTTTTATCATGAAGGTTATGATACCCTTGGTGAAGCTCAGGTGTCTCCTCCTTTGTAGAGCTTTCTCTGGCTAGACAGAGCTATTTTCTCCTATCTCAATTCCTTGAGATCTCGGGCACCTCCAATCTATCACCCAAATTATTTAATTGTATTTTCTTTTCTGTCTCTCTAATTATATTGCAACTTCTTGGAGTTAAGGAGAAAAAGAAAAATACGTTTGAAAAAGGAAGCAATATTTGTTGGTTTTTTGTTTTATTTTCATGTATCAAACTCCTTAAATATGGGCTGTATCCATTCCTAGGGTCTACCATAGTGCTTAGCACAACAGAGTGCTTGGTGAGCATGGGCGGAATGAATGAAATCAACTGAGTGTCTCCAATTCCATCATTTCTAGTTACGACATGGCAGTTTTCATCACCACCTCTGTCTGTACTGACTTCATAACATTATTTCTATTCAAATCCATCTGGAGATAACAGTAAACCTTGACTGAAGCATTGCAGTGGCTGCGATGGTGGGAGTGGTAATGTGTTAGTGCAGAAGACAGATCTTTCTGGGGAAAAATAGACTTAGTTTCAGTTACTGTAGTCCATGGGCTTAACTATTCTTCCATTCTTGTGTCTGAGTCCCCCTATTGCAGGCATTTACATAGGCATATTCAAGTTTAATTCATATTTTCTTCATTTTGACTCTTCTAAATCTTTACTCAAAGATATTAGGAATTTGCCAGTCTCTCAACTCTTCTCAGATTGCTTCCAAGTCTTGCATTAAATGTATCATTATGTCATCATAATTTTATGAGGACTACTTTTAGAAAACATAGCCATTATTAAAATATTACTACCAGTTGAAAACAATTCTGTTTAAACTGAACCTCAGTTTATTTAGTTTAAGAATATATAATTTAGATCTCAGGAAAGAGCTTCATTTATTCCATATTTTATGTACTTTTTAAACCCAGTGATATGTATTTCATACACACACACACATTTACACACATATACATAACTGAGTATGTGACATTCTTGGCTAATGATACCTTTCATTTTTTAGGATATCCAGCTATATTCTTAAACTACACATCTTCACAATGATGCATTAAGCCTTTAAGGGAATTAAAAACTATATTGACATAATTATCTTCTTTAAAATAGATTTGTTGCCTTTTAAAATAAAACACTAAGAGATGAATGATATTTAGGAAGTGTAGACATACTTTGATGTAGCCGATCTTAGAAACACTGACCTGAAATCTTCACAAGCTGTCTGTGTGTCTCCTGTAAATGTGGATTACTAACACAGCATTAGAATATGGGGCCACCTGGCTTGTCTGGATCATCTCTCACACTCACAATAAGCCATAGATCACAGTTTTTCAGCCAGTGCAGTTGTGTACTAATAATAAACCTTATATAAAATCTCAAGATATAATCATCTTCCCAAGAGAACCTCCATGCGCAGCCTAAAATACATGTTGGAGAGAGGAAACACAGGATAAAGCCTGTGCTCCAACTTGTCTCACCATCACTTCGGCAGAGACACTGCCTTAGCCCTTGCCCAACTGGAACTTTACTGTCTTTTGCTGAAATGTACAAAATCGGTTTTCCTTGTGCTGCTAGCCACCATGTTTGGTTTTGGTCTAATGTGAAGGTCATGCAGCTTGCCAAGCACTGGTTGAAATGTTAAAATGATTAAATCAACAGAACCCCTGATGATACTTATATGGAATTCTGCCCACCAGGAATTTTCAAATGGACCCTGTTGAGTGCCTTAAGTACCCATGAATTGCTCTAAGAATAAAGGGGTGCCAAGCTTCATGGATCTCAGTTGGGTTGTGAAGATCAAACAGAATTTGGTGATGATGGAAGAGGGCATTCCAAGTAGAAAGGAATCATAAAGATATTTACTAATTGTATAAAGATGGTTCATTTTCCATCTGATCTTTCATTCAACCAGTATTTACCAAATACATTTTATATATCAGAAATTATGCAATATGCCAGGGCAGAGAGCAATAAACAGCACGAGTTCAAACCCTACCTTGAGGGCATTTAGATTCAAGTGGATGAGACAAACATTAAATGAACAATTACATATACGTCTGTACCACACACTTGAATACTATCTTGTATGAGTTCATAGTATTTGTCACAATTGTAATTTAATATTGCACATGTGCATACACAGATATATGTAATATACATCTATTATCAAAACAGTATATCAATTATAGATATTTTGCAAAGCCACTGCAAACTAACCAAATAAATCATTCTTTGCCAAATATTTAGTCTTAAAATGAAAATTAATTTCTTTAGCAAACAATTAGTACATCCTGTCTAACACATCCCAGACTTGGTACTTTAGTATAAAAGTGATAGTATATGCTGAGCACCTATCGTGTGTCACGTGCTGTTCTAAGTCTTTCACATATATTTCATCCAATTCTGTCAACAACTCTCTGATGTGGGCACTATCATTTCCACTTTACAAAATTTACAGAGGTTAAGTAACTTCCTCATGATCACACAGCTAATAAATGGAAAGGCCGGGCCTTGAAACTAGTTATCTGGCTTCAGAGCCCTTTATTTTTAATAGGTTCACTTAGAATAAGGAGAAAATCACTGAAACAAAACAACTGGTGCATAGCATGTTGAAGGCAGCAATCGAGGGATATACAAACCACAGTAAATGCAGCAAGATGGACATGACCCATCTGCTTGAATGGAGAGGAAAGATGACTGAGAAATAATAAAAAGAGGAGAGAGGTCTTGAGATGGTTTTAAAATAGTGGTTTATCAGGTGAAGGAAATGAGTGAGGCTGCCACAGTAGGTGCAAAGGCACTGAGGCATGAAAGAAGAGTATGGAGTGAGGCATATTCATCAGTTTTCCTCGAGTCCTCTTCTTCCTCTTTGAGCATTCAGAAGGAATATCAGGAACAACAAAGATGAGAGATGGATCATTTATTTAAGATAAGAATCCTATAGGTCAATCAGAAAAAGAAGAACGGAACAGTTATGGAGCCACAAAGTGAAGTTCCATCTTTTAAGACAACTCATATTTCCTTCCATGGGACTTGCCTCACACAGTGTGACCAGATGATATACCTTCTGCCTCATTATTTTAACCCTGATTATCACTCCTTGAAAAATAAGAGTAGGAAATCTATATCCATATTGCTTTAATCTGTACTTTCTTGTTTCATCATCAAGTGGCCCTAATATTAATATCTCCATTTTAGAGGATCAGTACCTTGTTTAAAAATCATATAGATGCTATCACCATGAAAAAAAACAGGCCTTCAAA
>SJYW01027138.1:7625-36473 GCA_006410735.1 Raphicerus campestris
GCTTGGGGGCACGTGGGGAGGCGGACGCCCGGGCACCTGTTCCCGGTGACCAGGAGGCTGACACAGGCTGCATTCTGCTTTTATGGCCACGTGGGTCACACGGGCAGCCGCCGGTTATGGCCTTGTTCTGGCTTTGATGACCCCAGTTCCCTTCTGGCAGCTGCTCCAGAACGTGCTGCAAGCTGCCTCAGAGGGCCGCAGCCTCCCTGCCCTCGGGGTGACTCAGTGATTGCTGGAACCCCGAGAGCTTGTGCTTATCAGAGGCTCGCACCGGGTGACCCCGCGTTCCAGGAAGGATGTCACAGCAAGCTCGGCATGCCCTCAGCAGCGCGGCCCCGGCCACAGCCCCAGCCTACCTGGGCGGGTTGTAGCTGGCGAAAGCGATGTGTCCTCCGAAGGCCAGGGACAGGGAGAAGAATATCTGGGTGGCTGCATCCAGCCATACCCGGGGGTTCTGCAGGACCCGCAGCTGGAGGGGGATGGGGACCCGTGGTCCTCAGACAGGCTGCCCAGCCAGGTGCCTCCTGGTCCAGACCGTGCCCAACGTCCCCGGGACACTCCCACGAGCCGTGTGCCCACCCAGGCTCTGAGACAGCTTGGGACCACGTGTGAGGAGCGTGCGCGCTGACACAGCCAGTCTGTGCTCCCCGCTTTTGACACGGAATGCCCCCTGGGCCCATCCACAGGAGGACGGCCCTCTCGGGGCTGGGAGTCAGATGCGAGGGTTGTTCAGCTCCCTGCAGGCTGGGGGTTTCAAAGACTCGCGGGCCGGGCGGGGACCCCTGCACACGGGCCTGGTGTTCCCACTGGGGACCCACAGACCCCACCCACGCACCCACCAGGGGCCCCGGCCTGGGAGACAGAGGGGCTGAGCTGTGCAGCCCCTGGAATGGCCCCCTGGCTCCTCTCCTGGCGGGCTCGCGTTCCTGGACAAGCCCCTCAGAGGCGTGGGGTCTGGGACCCTGCGGGGGACACCGAGGTCCCCAGCAGGCCTCTCCCCCACCCCCATTTCACATGTTCCCCGCCACATCCCAAGCCACACTCTCCTCTGCTCCCCACCCTCCAAACCTGACCCCTGAGACGCTGTGGCCGTCTCTCTGCTGCCGTGGCTGAGGGGGCCCCAGCTTATGTGTCCTGAGCCGGGGCCTGTGAGGGAGCTTGGGTGTGGGGCCCACTTACGTCAGGGGTGAACAGGTAGGTCAGTCCTTGCATTGCCCCGGGCAGCGTGAGCCCTCTGATCAGGAAGATCGTGAGGACCAGGTACGGGAACAAGGCCGTGAAGTAAATCGCCTGAAAAGTCCGGTCGTCAGCCTCCTCTGCGTCTACTTGGGTCAGCGGGGTGCAGGAGCGGCCTCCGGCCACTGCCAGGTCGTGGAGTCTGACTGGAGACGGCGGGCTGCGGGCCCCAGTCACGCTCGGGGCGGGTTCTGCCGTGGCGGGCAGTGGCCTTCCTCTGGTCCACAGGCCCCTCCTCCTTCTACCCTGAGGCCCCAGAGGGCCTCTTCATGGGGTCTGTGGGGCGCGCACCTGCCCACACGCTCTCCCCCAGCAGGACCAGCCCCCAGTTCTTTCAGGGCTGGGGAAGTGTCTGCACACACGGCGTCTGCAGAAAATTCAGTCGGCAAATGGGGACCCTTCCCTCCTGAGCCCCAGACCCCAGATGCAGACACGGTGGGACCGCCCAGGCCATCTTCAGGGACGTTTGTGCAGGACTATTTGGGTTTCTGGCTGGTTGGTTGAGTCTGAAATTCCAATCCCCTCGAGCTTGGAGCCCCTCGCCTGAGAGTAATTATCATCCTCACACATTAACAGAAATAAAGTAGGAGCTCACACACACTCAGACCCGCAGACCTCCACAACCACCGTCGGGAGGCCCCACAGAAACGCGCGGGTATAGTCACAGTTGCTGAAATCACGACAAACGTAAAAAGGACCGGACTTATCCAAGCCCAGGAGGAAGAGAGCCGGGAAGCTGGAGCTGGGTGCAGCTTGAAAGGCAAACTTGGGAGGCACAGTGGAAACAAGTGACTCTCAGTATTTCTTCTCATTGTCTCCGTCTCTTTAAAAGATGACGCAGGGTTTAAAACAAAACTGAGAATGCGGCGTTCCCTAGGCTGAATTCACCTCGCTCACGGCCGGGCCTGGGTTCAGTCCCTGATTGGGGACCCAAGATCCCACAGGCTGAGTGGTGCGGCCAAGAAAAAAGAAGTGCTGAGGCGCGCTTGCTGCTTATGACACTGCGGTAAGAAGCACGCTGACAGCATGGTCACCGAGGGGAGAAGGGCAACGTGGAGGGCTTTCCGCTGCGGCCCGGCACAGCACTGCTGGGAGGCAGCTGGGCTGCAGCCCCAAATCCAACTGCCGAGTTACAGCCCCGAGCAAAGGTCACCAATCGGCATCCAGAACAGCTCAGAGGAAGAGCGGGTGGGAGCAGAGAGCAGAGGGGACGAGCAGGAAATAAACGCAGCGAGACGGGCCGCACCCAGCGCGGTCGGCAGCGCGGTCGGGTCGATGCTCCAACCACCCCAAAGGAGAAGGACAGCGACCGTCAGACGGGGCAAAAGGCAAGACCCAGCCACGTGCTGCCATGTGCTGCCACCAGAACCACACCGTCAACGCAAAGACCCAAACAGACAGGAAGAAAAAGAGCTGGAAAAAAGTTAGTCAAAGCCGCGGAGACGGCTGTTTCAACACCAGAGAGGGTTTCAGAGCAGACTGTCCTCGAGCCGAGGAGGCTCGCCTCACGGAGAGAAGCGCCCAGCTCCCAGGGACACGGACAGAGCCCCTGTGCCCCGGAGGCCGAGGAGGTGGGAGTGAGCAGAGGGCCGGGGGTCCCGGGGCGAGGCTGCCGGAGGCTCACCTTCCCGGTGGTCTCGATGCCCCTGATGACGCACAGGTACACGACAGCCCAGGAGGCCGCCAGGCAGAGCAGCAGCCGCCACTGGACCGGGCCGCTGTCGCTGATGTCGGCCGAGACGTTCAGGGTCTGCCGGTACCAGAAGTAGCTCACGGGGCTGCTGTCTCGGCACTCCTGCACGAGGCCTGGACCCGGCAGGGCCCGCGCACAGGTGGGCCGCGGGCCACAGGGACCCAGCAGGAGCCCACCACCCTGGGAGCGGGCCCGGGGGCTGGCTGCCGGTGGCCTCTGCAGCTGCCCAGCCTGGCAGGTGCCTGGCACGAGCTGGCAGAGGGGGCCCTCGAGGACAGAGGCCCCCCGGGCCACGAGCACACTTGAAAACCGCGAGTGCTCCCCACACCTGAGGTCCCCACAGAGGGCTGCACCCTGGGCTGGAGAGGGGTCCCCCTGAAGACCTAGTTCAGGGGGATGAGCAGCCCCACCCGCACGCTTTTCGTTGCCAGGTGTGTGAGCAGCTGTGAGGGCCTGGGTGCTACTTGGTGAGGGGCCCCGGGGCCCACAGCAAACGGGCAAGCACAGGGTGGCAGGACCCGGCGCTGGGGGGCTGGCCACACTGGCCATGTCTCCCGACAGCCGTACCTGTGCGGTTGAGGTCGAGCGGGCAGGCGCTCCAGGGCAGCGGGTGCTGGAAGGAGTTGAGGAGGTACCAGAGCACCCAGGCCAGGACCGTGTTGTAGTACAGGCTGACCAGGAAGGACACGGTGAAGCAGCCCAGCCCTGCGGGCACCGGGCACAGTCAGCGCCTCCCCGGGCAGCCCGACAGCGCCCCTCGCGCCCAGCCCGGGCCTCCACTCCCTGCGCCAGGCTGAGGCCCCGGCTGCCCGCCCGCTCCGGCACCCTCCTGGCCTCAGTGGCCCGTCCGCCAGCCTCGGTCCGCTTCTAGGTGGGCAGTCGGGCAGCCCGAAGCCACAGGCGTGCCACAGGCGTGCCACAGGCCTGCTGGCGACGCTGGGGCCGTCTGCGGCAGAGCTCACCCCACGGGCACTCGGGGAACCAGGGCTGCCCTCTGCCCAGTCTCCCCAGGTGCCACCAGGTCTCGGGACACGTGTGCTCAGGGCCCCGTGTGCACGGACTGGGCTGCTGCTGCTCTGTGGCGGACTCCCGCCTCCGCCGTCACACCTCATTCCTGCCTCAGGGACCTGCATGCCCAGGACCCCTGCACCTTCCGTTCCGAACCGCCGCGCGTGCACTGGCGTGACCAGCGAACACCCAGCAAACACTCGTGGCACGGGTAGACACAGCCCCGCCCCCACCCCAGAGAGCAGCTGCAGGCTGGGGCATGGGGGCACGTACCCACGCCGCCCAGGTAGGGCGAGATGGCCGTCCACACCCCGACGCTGCCCCTGCGCAGGCGCTGGCCCACGGCGAGCTCAATGTGGAACAGCGGGATGCCCTCGAAGGCCAGGGCGACGACGTAGGGGATGAGGAAGGCACCTGCAGAGACGCGGCCATTAGTGGCCCTGCCCTCTGCCTGGCCCAGCCTTGGCAAGGGTGGCACAGGGCGCTGGGGGGACGAGGAGAAGCACTCGTGGCCGCCAAGGGAGACGGCCCCGGCGTCGGGGGTGTGATTGCTAAAGCCGTGGCCCCACCCTCTGGGGCTGTGTGACCCCACCCTCCGGGGATGTGTGACCCCACCCTCTGGGGATGTGTGGGGTTCCCACTGACACGTGGGCTGAAGTGCTTTCTCACTGAGGTCCAGACAACCCTGGTTCCCGGACTCTTGGGACGGGGAGCTGGTCTGCTCACAGCAAGGCCTTACAGGAGGTGGTCACTGGACGTTCCCTAAGCTGTGCCCTGGATTAGGGCCGGAAGCCCCTCCCGACCCTTCACCCCTGCTCGGATGCTGGGGTGCTCACAGCAGGGTGGGTCTGGGTGCCAGGCCCCTCGGACAGAGCTGCCTCTTGGCAAGAATCCGAGGGCGGGCAGGCAGGCAGACACGGCGGCTCCCTTCTGCACCACGTGGATGGCGCAGGTCCCGGCAGGTGGTGGGGGGCCGGGCATCCCTGAGCCCGCAGGCCTGCTGGGGAGACACGGGTCCCCGCAGGACGCTCCTGCACTGTTGGGAGGAAGACTGAGTGCCCAGAGGCAGAATCGGCCCTGCGTGCACCGTGGGAGTCTCAGCCGCACGCCCTCTGTCCAGACCCTGGAAACCCGCCTGCCCTGGGCCGGCGCGTGTGGCTGCTTCAGCACTGCCTGGCTGCCCGCAGCTGCTGCCCGCACGGGTCCAGGGGACCCCAGGGAGCAGCAGAGACCATCAGGCCCCGCCCAGCAGCATGGGCTGCTGTGGGCACGGCTCTCCCCACTGTCCACTGGAAGCTTGGGCTCAGCTTCCAAGAGCCACTCCCATGAACCAAGGCCCCACGGTCTTCACCAGCACAGCCTCGTGATGGCTTTTTCTATCACTGTCCAAAGCGTGGACACAGAGTCAGAGCCCTGGGGGGAGCCAGTGGCCAAGAGCTCTTGGGCCACGTGGGCCTGACGGGACCCCGGGGCCAGCATGTGGGCAGACGGTGCGTCTCAATGTCTCCCACGTAGCAGCAAAATGGCAAAGTGTGTTAGAGAGTTAAGCTCTAACTGGGGCCCAGAGGCCCCAGGACGCCCTCTCAGGGGCAGGAGGGCCCCTGCAGGCAGGGCCTGCAGCGGGGCTGTGGCCAGAGGTCACCGGGGACCCAGGGTCCAGGTCGCGGATGGAGGCGCCCTCCTGAGGCACGCGCGGGCCCCAGGACGCACAGCTTTTGGCATGGTGAAGGCAGGCCCGGAACGGCTGCACGCCCAGGGCCCGAGCCCCACACGTTTGAGCCACCATCTGGGAAGAGTGAGGCTTCCAGGCTGACTGACCCTTGGCCCCCTTCCCCCGTCCCTACTCGGTCTGAGGGGGAGGCCCCAGCTGGATGGGGTCCAGGTGAAGGCCTCAGGGGCCAGCTGAAGGTGGCGTGAGTAGGTCTGGCTCCAGGAGAGGTCTGGGAAGGGGGGACAGACAGGGAGGGGAGGGACGGGGGCCCTGGCCTGTGGCTGAGTCTCCCGGCTCTGGGCAGCAGAAGACAGGAGGCATTTCTGTGACCCGGTGCTGAGCAGCGTCCAGCCTGAGCGTCAGGTTCATTTCAGCCCCAGCACGACCACCATGGGGACAGGGGCCCAGAACACAGGCCCAGCTGGGGTGCTGGGGGCTGGGCTCAGGGGCTCTGCGTCCAGGGAGCACCTACCCCCTCATGCTAACTCCAGGAGGAGCCTGTGGGGGTGGCACGGGGCAGGCTTGTTTCCACCGGGCTGCAAGGCTGGAGGAGAGCTGGTCCCCGGATCTGGGACTCTGCACTGAACTGAGAGGGGTGTGTCTAGTCCTGACCTGGCTCAGCCTCCGAGCTCCCTCGGCGTGTCAGGGGGTCAGGCAAGGGGCACAGCTTGATGTCCTTCAACCTCAACCGGTTGACCCCGCAGGNCCCAGCCAGGTGCCTCCTGGTCCAGACCGTGCCCAACGTCCCCGGGACACTCCCACGAGCCGTGTGCCCACCCAGGCTCTGAGACAGCTTGGGACCACGTGTGAGGAGCGTGCGCGCTGACACAGCCAGTCTGTGCTCCCCGCTTTTGACACGGAATGCCCCCTGGGCCCATCCACAGGAGGACGGCCCTCTCGGGGCTGGGAGTCAGATGCGAGGGTTGTTCAGCTCCCTGCAGGCTGGGGGTTTCAAAGACTCGCGGGCCGGGCGGGGACCCCTGCACACGGGCCTGGTGTTCCCACTGGGGACCCACAGACCCCACCCACGCACCCACCAGGGGCCCCGGCCTGGGAGACAGAGGGGCTGAGCTGTGCAGCCCCTGGAATGGCCCCCTGGCTCCTCTCCTGGCGGGCTCGCGTTCCTGGACAAGCCCCTCAGAGGCGTGGGGTCTGGGACCCTGCGGGGGACACCGAGGTCCCCAGCAGGCCTCTCCCCCACCCCCATTTCACATGTTCCCCGCCACATCCCAAGCCACACTCTCCTCTGCTCCCCACCCTCCAAACCTGACCCCTGAGACGCTGTGGCCGTCTCTCTGCTGCCGTGGCTGAGGGGGCCCCAGCTTATGTGTCCTGAGCCGGGGCCTGTGAGGGAGCTTGGGTGTGGGGCCCACTTACGTCAGGGGTGAACAGGTAGGTCAGTCCTTGCATTGCCCCGGGCAGCGTGAGCCCTCTGATCAGGAAGATCGTGAGGACCAGGTACGGGAACAAGGCCGTGAAGTAAATCGCCTGAAAAGTCCGGTCGTCAGCCTCCTCTGCGTCTACTTGGGTCAGCGGGGTGCAGGAGCGGCCTCCGGCCACTGCCAGGTCGTGGAGTCTGACTGGAGACGGCGGGCTGCGGGCCCCAGTCTCGCTCGGGGCGGGTTCTGCCGTGGCGGGCAGTGGCCTTCCTCTGGTCCACAGGCCCCTCCTCCTTCTACCCTGAGGCCCCAGAGGGCCTCTTCATGGGGTCTGTGGGGCGCGCACCTGCCCACACGCTCTCCCCCAGCAGGACCAGCCCCCAGTTCTTTCAGGGCTGGGGAAGTGTCTGCACACACGGCGTCTGCAGAAAATTCAGTCGGCAAATGGGGACCCTTCCCTCCTGAGCCCCAGACCCCAGATGCAGACACGGTGGGGCCGCCCAGGCCATCTTCAGGGACGTTTGTGCAGGACTATTTGGGTTTCTGGCTGGTTGGTTGAGTCTGAAATTCCAATCCCCTCGAGCTTGGAGCCCCTCGCCTGAGAGTAATTATCATCCTCACACATTAACCGAAATAAAGTAGGAGCTCACACACACTCAGACCCGCAGACCTCCACAACCACCGTCGGGAGGCCCCACAGAAACGCGCGGGTATAGTCACAGTTGCTGAAATCACGACAAACGTAAAAAGGACCGGACTTATCCAAGCCCAGGAGGAAGAGAGCCGGGAAGCTGGAGCTGGGTGCAGCTTGAAAGGCAAACTTGGGAGGCACAGTGGAAACAAGTGACTCTCAGTATTTCTTCTCATTGTCTCCGTCTCTTTAAAAGATGACGCAGGGTTTAAAACAAAACTGAGAATGCGGCGTTCCCTAGGCTGAATTCACCTCGCTCACGGCCGGGCCTGGGTTCAGTCCCTGATTGGGGACCCAAGATCCCACAGGCTGAGTGGTGCGGCCAAGAAAAAAGAAGTGCTGAGGCGCGCTTGCTGCTTATGACACTGCGGTAAGAAGCACGCTGACAGCATGGTCACCGAGGGGAGAAGGGCAACGTGGAGGGCTTTCCGCTGCGGCCCGGCGCAGCACTGCTGGGAGGCAGCTGGGCTGCAGCCCCAAATCCAACTGCCGAGTTACAGCCCCGAGCAAATGTCACCAATCGGCATCCAGAACAGCTCAGAGGAAGAGCGGGTGGGAGCAGAGAGCAGAGGGGACGAGCAGGAAATAAACGCAGCGAGACGGGCCGCACCCAGCGCGGTCGGCAGCGCGGTCGGGTCGATGCTCCAACCACCCCAAAGGAGAAGGACAGCGACCGTCAGACGGGGCAAAAGGCAAGACCCAGCCACGTGCTGCCATGTGCTGCCACCAGAACCACACCGTCAACGCAAAGACCCAAACAGACAGGAAGAAAAAGAGCTGGAAAAAAGTTAGTCAAAGCCGCGGAGACGGCTGTTTCAACACCAGAGAGGGTTTCAGAGCAGACTGTCCTCGAGCCGAGGAGGCTCGCCTCACGGAGAGAAGCGCCCAGCTCCCAGGGACACGGACAGAGCCCCTGTGCCCCGGAGGCCGAGGAGGTGGGAGTGAGCAGAGGGCCGGGGGTCCCGGGGCGAGGCTGCCGGAGGCTCACCTTCCCGGTGGTCTCGATGCCCCTGATGACGCACAGGTACACGACAGCCCAGGAGGCCGCCAGGCAGAGCAGCAGCCGCCACTGGACCGGGCCGCTGTCGCTGATGTCGGCCGAGACGTTCAGGGTCTGCCGGTACCAGAAGTAGCTCACGGGGCTGCTGTCTCGGCACTCCTGCACGAGGCCTGGACCCGGCAGGGCCCGCGCACAGGTGGGCCGCGGGCCACAGGGACCCAGCAGGAGCCCACCACCCTGGGAGCGGGCCCGGGGGCTGGCTGCCGGTGGCCTCTGCAGCTGCCCAGCCTGGCAGGTGCCTGGCACGAGCTGGCAGAGGGGGCCCTCGAGGACAGAGGCCCCCCGGGCCACGAGCACACTTGAAAACCGCGAGTGCTCCCCACACCTGAGGTCCCCACAGAGGGCTGCACCCTGGGCTGGAGAGGGGTCCCCCTGAAGACCTAGTTCAGGGGGATGAGCAGCCCCACCCGCACGCTTTTCGTTGCCAGGTGTGTGAGCAGCTGTGAGGGCCTGGGTGCTACTTGGTGAGGGGCCCCGGGGCCCACAGCAAACGGGCAAGCACAGGGTGGCAGGACCCGGCGCTGGGGGGCTGGCCACACTGGCCATGTCTCCCGACAGCCGTACCTGTGCGGTTGAGGTCGAGCGGGCAGGCGCTCCAGGGCAGCGGGTGCTGGAAGGAGTTGAGGAGGTACCAGAGCACCCAGGCCAGGACCGTGTTGTAGTACAGGCTGACCAGGAAGGACACAGTGAAGCAGCCCAGCCCTGCGGGCACCGGGCACAGTCAGCGCCTCCCCGGGCAGCCCGACAGCGCCCCTCGTGCCCAGCCCGGGCCTCCACTCCCTGCGCCAGGCTGAGGCCCCGGCTGCCCGCCCGCTCCGGCACCCTCCTGGCCTCAGTGGCCCGTCCGCCAGCCTCGGTCCGCTTCTAGGTGGGCAGTCGGGCAGCCCGAAGCCACAGGCGTGCCACAGGCGTGCCACAGGCCTGCTGGCGACGCTGGGGCCGTCTGCGGCAGAGCTCACCCCACGGGCACTCGGGGAACCAGGGCTGCCCTCTGCCCAGTCTCCCCAGGTGCCACCAGGTCTCGGGACACGTGTGCTCAGGGCCCCGTGTGCACGGACTGGGCTGCTGCTGCTCTGTGGCGGACCCCCGCCTCCGCCGTCACACCTCATTCCTGCCTCAGGGACCTGCATGCCCAGGACCCCTGCACCTTCCGTTCCGAACCGCCGTGCGTGCACTGGCGTGACCAGCGAACACCCAGCAAACACTCGTGGCACGGGTAGACACAGCCCCGCCCCCACCCCAGAGAGCAGCTGCAGGCTGGGGCATGGGGGCACGTACCCACGCCGCCCAGGTAGGGCGAGATGGCCGTCCACACCCCGACGCTGCCCCTGCGCAGGCGCTGGCCCACGGCGAGCTCAATGTGGAACAGCGGGATGCCCTCGAAGGCCAGGGCGACGACGTAGGGGATGAGGAAGGCACCTGCAGAGACGCGGCCATTAGTGGCCCTGCCCTCTGCCTGGCCCAGCCTTGGCAAGGGTGGCACAGGGCGCTGGGGGGACGAGGAGAAGCACTCGTGGCCGCCAAGGGAGACGGCCCCGGCGTCGGGGGTGTGATTGCTAAAGCCGTGGCCCCACCCTCTGGGGCTGTGTGACCCCACCCTCTGGGGATGTGTGGGGTTCCCACTGACACGTGGGCTGAAGTGCTTTCTCACTGAGGTCCAGACAACCCTGGTTCCCGGACTCTTGGGACGGGGAGCTGGTCTGCTCACAGCAAGGCCTTACAGGAGGTGGTCACTAGACGTTCCCTAAGCTGTGCCCTGGATTAGGGCCGGAAGCCCCTCCCGACCCTTCACCCCTGCTCGGATGCTGGGGTGCTCACAGCAGGGTGGGTCTGGGTGCCAGGCCCCTCGGACAGAGCTGCCTCTTGGCAAGAATCCGAGGGCGGGCAGGCAGGCAGACACGGCGGCTCCCTTCTGCACCACGTGGATGGCGCAGGTCCCGGCAGGTGGTGGGGGGCCGGGCATCCCTGAGCCCGCAGGCCTGCTGGGGAGACACGGGTCCCCGCAGGACGCTCCTGCACTGTTGGGAGGAAGACTGAGTGCCCAGAGGCAGAATCGGCCCTGCGTGCACCGTGGGAGTCTCAGCCGCACGCCCTCTGTCCAGACCCTGGAAACCCGCCTGCCCTGGGCCGGCGCGTGTGGCTGCTTCAGCACTGCCTGGCTGCCCGCAGCTGCTGCCCGCACGGGTCCAGGGGACCCCAGGGAGCAGCAGAGACCATCAGGCCCCGCCCAGCAGCATGGGCTGCTGTGGGCACGGCTCTCCCCACTGTCCACTGGAAGCTTGGGCTCAGCTTCCAAGAGCCACTCCCATGAACCAAGGCCCCACGGTCTTCACCAGCACAGCCTCGTGATGGCTTTTTCTATCACTGTCCAAAGCGTGGACACAGAGTCAGAGCCCTGGGAGGAGCCAGTGGCCAAGAGCTCTTGGGCCACGTGGGCCTGACGGGACCCCGGGGCCAGCATGTGGGCAGACGGTGCGTCTCAATGTCTCCCACGTAGCAGCAAAATGGCAAAGTGCGTTAGAGAGTTAAGCTCTAACTGGGGCCCAGAGGCCCCAGGACGCCCTCTCAGGGGCAGGAGGGCCCCTGCAGGCAGGGCCTGCAGCGGGGCTGTGGCCAGAGGTCACCGGGGACCCAGGGTCCAGGTCGCGGATGGAGGCGCCCTCCTGAGGCACGCGCGGGCCCCAGGACGCACAGCTTTTGGCATGGTGAAGGCAGGCCCGGAACGGCTGCACGCCCAGGGCCCGAGCCCCACACGTTTGAGCCACCATCTGGGAAGAGTGAGGCTTCCAGGCTGACTGACCCTTGGCCCCCTTCCCCCGTCCCTACTCGGTCTGAGGGGGAGGCCCCAGCTGGATGGGGTCCAGGTGAAGGCCTCAGGGGCCAGCTGAAGGTGGCGTGAGTAGGTCTGGCTCCAGGAGAGGTCTGGGAAGGGGGGACAGACAGGGAGGGGAGGGACGGGGGCCCTGGCCTGTGGCTGAGTCTCCCGGCTCTGGGCAGCAGAAGACAGGAGGCATTTCTGTGACCCGGTGCTGAGCAGCGTCCAGCCTGAGCGTCAGGTTCATTTCAGCCCCAGCACGACCACCATGGGGACAGGGGCCCAGAACACAGGCCCAGCTGGGGTGCTGGGGGCTGGGCTCAGGGGCTCTGCGTCCAGGGAGCACCTACCCCCTCATGCTAACTCCAGGAGGAGCCTGTGGGGGTGGCACGGGGCAGGCTTGTTTCCACCGGGCTGCAAGGCTGGAGGAGAGCTGGTCCCCGGATCTGGGACTCTGCACTGAACTGAGAGGGGTGTGTCTAGTCCTGACCTGGCTCGGCCTCCGAGCTCCCTCGGCGTGTCAGGGGGTCAGGCGAGGGGCACAGCTTGATGTCCTTCAACCTCAACCGGTTGACCCCGCAGGCTGGGAGCTGGAGGGGCAGGAGACCCCACAGCTGGGACTGAGAGTCACCAGCCAGCAGCCCAGGGCCCCATCAAGGGTGCTTGCCTGGTGGAGGCACAGGAGGGCCCCTGCTGGGGGGCCCGCCTCTGCTTTGCTCCCGGACGACGGTCCTGGGTTGCACCCTTCATAGTGAACCTGTAGACCTGAGTGTCTTCCTGAGCCATTCCAGCAAATCGCTGAGTCTTAAGAGGGCTTGTGGGACCCCTTGAATTTGTAAAGAATCGGAAGAAGCCACGGTAACCGGGGGACATGCTACTCCAGACTGGCATCTGAGGTGGGGGGCCATCTTGTGGGGCCGCCCTTAGCCTGTGGTTCTGGGGCACCCAGTCAGCGTCCACTGAGAACCAGAGCCCCGGTCAGTGTGGGGAAAGCCTCGCACATTCGATGCTCCGGCCCTGAGAGCTGAAGGGCCATAGCAGAGTCATCGGGTGGCGGGCCGCTGTGCACCGTCCCCTGCGGGCAGGTCTGGGCGGAGCCTGGGGGGTGCTGGGCGCGGCACACAGCCATTCGGCTCAGTAAGAAAAGATGCCTCTGGTCAGAACAGCGGCAAGGGAGGAAGGAGCCACGGTGGGTGGAGGGAGAGGGGCGCATGGGGTTGGGGGGGACCTGCTTCCCAAGCCCGTGGAGCCCACAGGGGCCGGGCCTGACACCCCCCTGGACCCCTGGCCCGATCCCTGGCCGGCGCGCCACGGCTGCAGTCTGTGCGGGAAGGCGGCGGCAGAGTTTAAAGGAAGAGCCGAGAGGCTCGCTCCGCCGGACACCAGGGCTCCACACTAGACTGGAGTCCACAGGCCTCCAGGGTAGCGCAGGGACCGGGGCCTGTGCAGCTCCCGGGGGGCCCCCGGCCACAGCCCAGGGGAGCCCTGCGCTCGGCAGCCGGCTCAGCACTGGGCACCGTGCTCCTGCCTCCTCGGCTCGCTGCGGAGTGGAGTGTGTGTGACTCCCCGCACAGCCCCGCGTCCACGTCCACTCAGCTCTGCGACAACGCTGCCTCCCTCCACAACGTGGAGGCGCAATCCTGACGTCAGGGGGTTGCGGGTGCAAACCAGGCGATGCCCTGTCTGCGTGTCACCCCCGCCTGCGTGTCTCAGGGTCTCCAGAGGTGGTCAGAGCAGACGGAGAAGGGCCTCTCGCCGCGTAAGAAGCTTGTTTGGTGGCATTTGGTCGAGAGCTTCCAGCCCGGGAAAGCTGGATCCTGGGCCCTACAGGCGTGTCTCGGAGCCCTGGGCACGGTGGGTGGCGCCTGCTGCCTCGCTGTCTGGATGGAGGCAGAGGCGGTGTCCACGGGGAGGGGCCCTGGGCCCTGCTCCAGCCGCTCTGGTCAGCGGGTCAGGCTGTGGGCAGCACTGGGCTTGCAGGTGGCAGAGCCCCGTGTGTGGAGGGTTGCGGAGGCCCTGGCTGGCACGACAGGCACTGGGCGCTCTGGGCGCCCTGCTTCAGGTCCGTGCTGAGGCCCCTGGGAGCTCCATGCTTTCCACGCCGCACTCACGGAGGTGTGGCCACCCCCCGCCCCGGCCCACGGAGGCCCTGGCGCCCGGGCAGCTGTTACAGAGGAAGGTCCGGCCGCTTGTCTGCAGGTTCAGATTTTCCCACATGCCCCAGATCTCATCATCAGGAAAAAGAGACCTCAGAGGTGCCGTGTCTGGATGACCAGGAGGCTTGGTGGGCGGTGCTCACGTGGACTCTGCCTTCTGTGTTGACCCCCTGGCCCCTCATTTTGGGTGGAGAGCAGGCAGCCTCTGCCCTTGAACGAGAAGGACCCCCCAAACCCCCCAACCAGAAGATGGGCTGAATTCTCACCACCCCAGCCTCCCCGTCTCTGAGGAGGGAGGCCAGAGCCGCTGCCCCGCAGGGGACACTCGACCAGCGCCTGCCTCAGCTGGGAGCTCTGCGGGCTCTGGGAAGCGTGGGCCTCGGGGAAGCCTCAGGTCAGACACCACAATAGGATGACTCTGCCCAGGAAGCCCCCACCCTGAGCCTGGGGCCACAGTGAGCCACACCCTACGTCCGTCCCCTGAGGACAGCCGTCCACCTGGTCTGCGCCTCTTGTCCCCAGCACCAGGCATGACACCAACAGCCGCGGGCCACTGAGCGAGGCGCCCCGCCCAGCGGCCCAGCTGCTGCTGCAGGCTTCATGCGGGAGCCTGGCTGCCCTCTGAGGACACAGTGCCGGCGAGAGGGCCCGGTGCTCTGACCCTGGTGGAGCCTGGGTGGGTGGCCTGCTGAGCAGCACCGCAAAGCTGTCAAGGCTGGGCCCTGGGGGACCGATCCCCGGGGGTGGGAGTTCCCACACCCCCGAGGCTCACCTCCGCCGTACGTCTGGCACAGGTACGGGAACCGCCAGAGGTTGCCCAGGCCCACGGCAAAGCCCACGCAGCTCAGCAGGTACTGGAGTCTGCTGCCCCACGCTGGCCGCTCCTCCCCGCCGCCGTCCGCAGGTGGGCTGGGCCCCGGGCCGCCCGCCATGGCTGCCGTGGCCAGAGCCTCCACCGCGGTAGGAAGTCGCCAGCCTTCTGCCCTGCGGGTGTGCTTTTTTGTGATTTAAAGGAAAAACCAGTGGAGCTGGTTAATCGGTAACAGCCCCCTCCAACCGCGTGCCCCTCCCAACCCTGGACCCTCCCCCGCCGGCTCCTGCCCTACATCTGTGGCCACCGCCACCGACGCGAGAACCTCAGGGGTTCCGAGGCTGGGGCCCATTTACCTGTTCCATAGACATTGTTCACTTTAATAAACTTTCCAGAATAACTGCTGGTGCACGTGTGGCTGTGAGGAGCAGTTCCGAGCGCCCACGGGCCCCACTCGGCACCCTGCAGGTACCTACCAGCGTCACAGCTGACGCGGTGGACACAGCCATCCCTGGAGGAGGGGCCCCGTCCCTCGCGTGGCCGCAGCCCTGAAGGCCTGCTTCCGCTCTCTCTCCCCATAGGGGGACCTTGTGTAAACAGTGTGAGCTGGGCTACAAGCCTTGGTCTCTGGAGACACACCTGGCAGGCGGTTATATGGCCCATGGGGCGCTGTGTCCACCACGCGCTGACTAGGGTGGCCGTGAGGAAGAGCTGCAATGAACGTCTGCAATGGGATTTTGCGTGGACGTGGGCAAATGCCCGGGTAGGACCAGGACAGCTGCCGTATCTACTTTTAAGCCAGTTATTTCCCAAAGATGTCCAGACCTCTCAGATGGTCCAAATGTGACTTTTCCATCTGGCTCCTGGTGCTCCCCTTCCGTCTGGCTCCTGGTGCTCCGCTTCCATCTGGCTCTGAGTGCTCCCTTTCCAGCTGGCTCCCAGTGCCCACTTTCCATCTGGCTCAAGTGCTCCCCTTCTGACTCCCAATGCTCCCTTTCCAGCTGGCTCCCAGTGCTCCCCTTCCATCTGGCTCTGAGCACTCCCCTTCCGTCTAGCTCTGAGCACTCCCCTTCCGTCTAGCTCAAGTACTCGCCTTCCGTCTAGCTCCTGATGTTCCCCTTCCGTCTGGCTCCTGGTGCTCCCCTTCTGACTCTCAATGCTCCCCTTCCAGCTGGCTCTGAGTGCTCCCCTTCCAGCTGGCTCCTGGTGCTCCCCTTCTAGCTGGCTCTGAGTACTCCTCTGCAGAGGATGTCCAAATGAGTTCCAGAAGACCACCCCTCTCCTGGCATTCGCCAGCCCCTAGCCCAGGAATCCTTGCCAATGTGAGCCCACTGTGAGCTGTGGTGGGATGGTGACCTGCGTCCCCAAGGGGCTCCCTGGGAGGGTGGCAGGGTGGAGTGACACCAGGCATGGAGGGGCATGGCCAGGCTCGGGGGGTGTGTGAGCCCTTCCCTCAGCTCAGGTCCCGTCCTGTCGGGGGCTGGAGTGGTGACGAGCCAACACGGTGGGTTCAGCTGAGGCCTCCCCTCGGTGGCTCCCCAGACCCTTTCCCCCACCGCCCAGCAGATGCCTCCACCAGGACAGGACCGGGCCCCTTACCCATAATCTGACTTTCCTCGAACACGCCTCTCTCAGCCGGGCTGCCTGGTCCCAAACACGGGGCCACAGAAGCAGGTCCCAGTGAGGAAGGGCGACTCAGATGGAAAGGGGTGGGAGAGGGAAGACAGGTGGTGAGGCCCAGCCTCCTCCTGTGCCCCGCCCAGGGGCCTCACCAGTAGCCCCCACGTGAGGGCACTTGGCCGGGAGCCTGGGGCAATGGTGGGGGCAGGGCCCTCCACGGACACAGCAGGCCTGCTGTCCCCGCACCGGCCCCTCAAGGCTGGGGCTTGCCTGTCCCTCACTTAGACAACACTTAGGCCAAGATTATGAAAGAGAGTGATTTATTCAGACAGGTACCCACGACACCCACAAAACCCAGATTTCTAACAATCTGCAAAACATCAAGTCTGTGAAAGAACCCCTCACCAAGAAACAGAGACGGCCCGGCCCCGGCCAGGCCGCGTCTGGGAGTGTGTCTCCCCTCCCTGTACCGCGGGGGTGGGGCAGGCGGGGTGTGTCTAAGGGGTCCTGAGCAGCTTTCCCAACAGGGTCGGACAGCTCTGGGAGCAGGAGGTGGAGCCCAAGGATGCTGGCCAGGGGTCTCCCACCCACCACTCGGCTCTCTGGTCCTGCACAGAGAACCCTCGGAAAGTCCAGCTTAACGTGAACTTGCGGAGTCGTGTGTGGAAAGTGGAGGTGACTGGTTCTCGGAAACAAACACCCAAGTTCACGTAACTCCAGATGAGGGTGGATGTAGCATCCCGTCCCCGTGGGAGGGAGGCGCCGACGCTGGCTTCACTGGGCAGCAGCTGGGCAGTCCCCCTGCCCTCACGGTCCCTGACGTCGCTGAGGACGCATGGGCGGTCCTCCACCTCGGTGGCCAAGGCTGAGTTATCCTACAACCCGTCTTTTCAACATCTGGCTAAATATTCATGCAGTTAATGTCCTCTCAAGAACATTCAAAGTGTGAGGGGGCGTCTGCCTTAAGTCACCCAAGCTGAGTGCTTGGTTTAACTGCTCATCTATTGCTGGCAGCCAGATGCAGGGATTAAGCAGACCAGCCTTCACGACACCCGGGTGTGGCCAAGGCTCTGTCGGACGGGTGGGGCCCCACTGGGCTGGCCAGGTTCTGTCAAGCTCACTGGCCTCTTCTGGACGGGCCTGAGAAGGCTGCTCCTGGTCACGGTGTGAAAGCCCCGACCTCACTGCAAGAATCCCAAGGTCGGAGGGGACCTCGAGACGAACGGGCAGAGGCACCAAGACTGGGTCCCAGGGGCTGGGATGAGTGGGACGTGCGCAGCAGGCCCCACCCCCACAACAGCTGGCTCTCTGGGGTGGGAGTGGGGTGGAGGCGGAGCGCCCGTCGGCTCCCCAGGCCCTCCTGGCAG
This sequence comes from Raphicerus campestris, assembly GCA_006410735.1. Lineage (NCBI taxonomy): Eukaryota > Metazoa > Chordata > Mammalia > Artiodactyla > Bovidae > Raphicerus > Raphicerus campestris. The sequence goes on from SJYW01027138.1 coordinate 25,173, forward strand.
TCGTGTGCTGCAAGGCAAAGTGTCTGTGCAAGCAAAGCCACAGGCACGCATGCACACACACGTACACACACCGCTGTGCACACACACTTAAGCATGAGCACACATACACAATACATAGATGCATGCACACCGGAACACACTCACGTGCAAATATGCTCACACACTGGCTCACGCACCCACACGCGCTTACATGCACACACACACACACACCCATGTGCACACACACGTGTGTAACCACACCAGGAGGATGTCCCTTGTTATGCACACACACACATCCACACGTGTGCACATGCACTTGCACAAGTATGTACACGCACACATGCACAAATGCAGGGACGTGCCCACACACGGCAGATACTCCTGCACACGCATGGTGCCCACATATGCACACGGGCACACTCACATGAACCACACACACGCCCATGTGCACACGCTCCCACACACGCACCCTCACGTAATACACACGTGCACACACGTGCAGCCCACTCCCTCCTCAGACACCACCCCCCCCCAACAGGCTGGGCTGCCTAGGACCACAGGCCACCATTCACTGAGGCTGCGGACGGTGAGCTGACGAGTGCCCGCTGGTCCCCTGGCCTCTCGAAGTGGTTCCTGATGAGCTTGTAGATGGCGAAGCCGGGGATGACCAGGCAGGGGATGCCAGCCACAAGGACCACCACGGCGTACACCCAGCCTGGGTACTTAATTTCCTTGGATTTGGGAAATTCCTCCTGGAGAGAGAGTGGCCTCAGGTGAGCAAATCAGGCAGCCGGGGTCTCACGCGGGCAACATGCCCGCCCATGTGATTCGTTCCTACCCCCTCCCACTCGCCCTGGAGGCCCAGGACTCACGTAGGCTGGGTCCCAGATATTGTAGGTCAGCTCCTCCCTGACCTCAATCACGAAGAAGAAGAGGAAGATGGCCAGCATGAGCAGAGGGCTCACCACTCTCCACGTGACCTGCCAGAAGATGTTGGGCTTGTGGCCGATCATGAACTCGATGTCCCTGTTGAACCTAGAAGCAGAGGCCGAGGGGCCTTTAGTCCCCGGAAGGCAGAGGGCGGCAGCGTCTCCACTCCTGGAGAGACGGCCGCTCCCCTGCGGTGCTGCACTCGGACCTCCCACACCCTCTGGGCAGACACGCCTTCTCTGGGAGGCTCCGCCATCCCGTAGGGGTACTGCCAGGCCGTGTCCTCCTCAGCCCCAGGCTGACACTGGCGTGGAGGACACGTGAGAGCTGCTGGGGACCAAGGAGGGGGCTGTCCGGCTCCCGCTTCAGTCTCCTTGGCAGGGCAGTGGCTCTGACGCTGGACAGCCTCACCAGCGCTCTTGGCAGTGCAGGGCAGTGGCTCTGACGCTGGGCAGCCTCGCCAGCGCTCCTGGCGGTGCAGCGCTGGGGGTCTTAACAGGGCCCCTGCATGGGCTTGTGCGTTTAATCTTAACTGCTTTCACCAGATCGTTTGTGGAGCGGTGGTGAGTCCAACTCCTATTAAGAACACTGTGCAAATCCGTGATGCCCTGAATGACTGGCCGAGGGACGGCTGACCCTGCACGCTTCTCTGCCTGTCGTTGCCTGAGCCTGTCTCGCAGAGGAGCCCTGCTCAGGCCCCTGGGAGCAGGCCCGGCACTGCAGCGCCCCGGCTCCCTCCCTCCTCCAGGCAGGGTCCTGGGGAAGCCCCATCCACCCACAAAACGCCTGGGCACCGTCCTGCCTTCTCCCATTCGCCCTGAGACTGGGCTGCCTCCTGCCGCTGCTGCCCGCGCCCTTCCTGAGGCCTGGGGGCATCTGGGCGCTGCAGACGGGGGTGCTGCAGAGGGCGGGGTCCTCACCCCCCTACCCAACCCCCACCCCCCGCGAACTCATGGCCTCTCTGTTGCCCTCCCAGGCTCAGGCCACCCCTACCCCACGCCGGACAGAAGAGACACCTGCGCGGCCCTGCGCACAGCCTACCATGGGGTTTTCCGCCCCCGGCCCCTACCTGTCCACGCCGTACACGTAGACCACGGAGAACATCTCGAAGAAGGCGATGACGAGCAGGGGGATGGAGCCCGCGTAGCTGTCCAGGAGAGACAGCCAGTACTGGCCGGAGTTCAGGGTGAAAATGAAGGCGATGAGGTACGTCCCCAGGCAGATGAGGCCTGTGGCGGCAGAGGGCGGGGTGCCGTCACGAGCGTCCGCCCCACATCTGCCGCAGTCTCCCTCTGGCCGCTGCGCCGTGCTCTCTACTAGCGTCGCGGCCTCCAGCCGGGTCTTCGTGGCCCCGCCCACAGCTTCACAGGCCACGCCCACACCACAGACCACGCCCGCATGCTCATAGCCCCACCCACAGCCCCACAGGCCCCGCCCACAGACACACGGGCCACGCCCACATTGCCCGCAGACCCCGCCCACAAGCCCATAGGCCCCGCCCACCTGTAAGCAGCTCCTTGGGCCACTTCTTGGGGATGACTTTGAGGTCCAGCAGGGGCACGACGACACCCTCCATGTTGCCAAACATGGAGGACAGGCCCAGGCAGAAGAGCATGAGGAAGAAGAGGACGGACCAGAGGGGTGCCACCGGCATCTTGGTGATGGCCTCGGTGAAGACGATGAAGGCCAGCCCGGTGCCCTCCACACCCTGCAGGGCGGCAGGCGCGTCACCAGGGCCCTCCGAGGCGCCCACTGGCCGGTCTGGCCCTGACCCGGGACGGCTCTACACCCGCCTGGCCGGCACCCACGCAGTCGTGGCTGACGCGGGCCATTCCGTGGAGGGACTGCAGCTCCTGGCGTTTACCTCCAGGTGTATTTAAAAGGCTGAACTGGTCACATCGCTGGGAAGCTGACCACACTGTCCAGTGGTGGTCAGGGCCCCGTGCAGCCCAGACAGAGACACTGGGCAGAGGGACGTGGACCGCCGGTGGATGCCCCAACCTCGCCCACAGCCGAGGCCATCACGCAAACCGACTTCAGCAGGCCTGAGCGAGACCCCGAGACAGACCCCTGGATGTGCGCCCACCCATGCTCAGAGTGGCCCGCGGGCCAGGCAGCGCCATAAACGTGCTCGTGGGTGCGTAAGGACGACACTCTGCGCGGAGTGGCCCACGCAGGTGGGTGAGGCCTCGGGCCCTGGGCCCCCTTCTCAAGGCTCAGGGTTCCCGGGACTGAACCTCTGCAGAGAGCCCCAAGCTCAGAGGGGCTGAATGAGGAGCCAGTGGATCCGGCGGGATCCCGCGGGGCCCACGGCACCGTGACGGCACGCGTTCCTGGGACACACAGACTCAGAGAGCCACGCGGAGGTTGCAGGCGGCGTCCCAGCCCTGTGGGGCCCGCACCGCAGAGGAGCAGTCCGGGAGGCCTAACGTCCTCGTACCCCTGGGAAGCAGAAGCCCGTCAGCACTGGCCGGGGCTGGGGGCGGGCGCTCCCGGCCGATGGACTGCCAGGGGCGCAGGAGGGCAGAAACCGACCGCGTAAACTTACTGGCCCCCCACAAACTGAGCTTCCAGGCGAGAACTGGCACCTTGAGACAATTGCTTTTTAAAAGGAAGGGGGATTGAGACTTGCGGTCCCTGTGACGTTCCCCAAGGAGAGCCAAGTGGGGAGAACCCTCTGCTGTGTCCATTCCTGGCAAGATGGTGCTGTCGCTGGAGAAGCAGTGCCAGGCCCTCTAAATGCTCAACACGCCCCCGAAATGCTGTGTGGCCCCCAGTGAGAGAACTGCAAAGCCAGGATTAGCAGGTGCGGCCTGCGAGCAGTCCCAGCAGCAGATGTCGCTCAGCCTGGGGGCTGGCAGTCAGGCTTGTGCGTGTCAGGGAGGCACTCCTGGGAGCCTGACGGCCACCAGTGACTTCAGAAGGACAGTGACAATGACTCTGATCTTTGTGTAGGAGAAATTACGGTAAAAACGGACCATGGGGTGTTTCTGTGTGTTTGACATGAGGCCACGGGACAGGTCAGGCCCATAGAGGGCGTCTCACGGCCCAGTGGATGCTGGTGCCCTAGGGCCAGTGCCTGGACCCTGTGGGGCAGGAGAGCCAGGGTGGGCAGCCGTGTGGCCGAACTGGACTCCCAGGGGAGGCTCGGTGTCCACCCAGGGTGCGCGCTGCCCTGGCCCTACCTGTGAGAGGAAGGTTTCCATGTCGCAGGTCTGGAACTTGAGCTTGGCGTAGGCCACGGGGTCGGAGGCGTTGCACCACTGCTGCACCTCAACGAAGTTCTCCTGTGTCACGTTGCCTTCGGGCAGGTCGAACCCGTTGATAAGTGTCAGGATGTTCCTGAAAGAGAGCGAGGCTGACACCAGTCCGGGGGCTCCTCGGAGGCGGAGGCGGGTGAGGCCACCGCAGCTGACGGGGCGCCCGCCGGCCACTCACGCGTGGACGCAGTCGTCATAGCGCTCGGTGGCGCGGAAGCCGATGATGGAGTAGACCACGGTGGCCGCGAACACGGACGTGAAGCCGTTGATCACAGACACGATGACCGAGTCCATCTCGCAGTTGTTGCTGTGGAGGGAAGTGGCGTCGATGAGCACAGGCCAGGGGGTGCGGTGTCCACACGGCCAGCCCACGTCGGCACAGATGGTCAGAGCTGCGTCCTGTGCCAGCTGGACAGGCTGAGCCACCGCTGGGCAGGGAGGGGGGAGGGCTCGCCAAGCACCAGGTGACGGCCCCCATGCCCGCTGCAGCCTGCAGGCCCCTTGGTGCCCCCATGCCCTGGGGACCCTGGAGCTGGGGCTGAAGACCCCGGTGTTCAGGTCCCCGCTTGGCCAGCGTCTGCTCTGGGCTCAGGAGGTGGCGCATCAGCCCTACTAGCGCAGGACGGCCTGGACCTTCCAACCGCCAGCCAGGGAGGCCTCAACGAGGCAGCCTGGGCTGGGTGCCCATCCCCAGGCTGGACGCCTCCCTCCCCCTCCTTACCCCTCCCTGTCCCCAGGCTGGACACCTCCCTCCCTCTCCTTACCCCATCTCTGTCCCCAGGCTGGACGCCTTCCTCCCCCTCCTTACCCCTCCCTGTCCCCAGGCTGGACACCTCCCTCCCTCTCCTTACCCCATCTCTGTCCCCAGGCTGGACGCCTTCCTCCCCCTCCTTACCCCTCCCTGTCCCCAGGCTGGACACCTCCCTCCCTCTCCTTACCCCATCTCTGTCCCCAGGCTGGACGCCTTCCTCCCCCTCCTTACCCCTCCCTGTCCCCAGGCTGGACACCTCCCTCCCTCTCCTTACCCCATCTCTGTCCCCAGGCTGGACGCCTTCCTCCCCCTCCTTACCCCTCCCTGTCCCCAGGCTGGACACCTCCCTCCCTCTCCTTACCCCATCTCTGTCCCCAGGCTGGACGCCTTCCTCCCCCTCCTTACCCCTCCCTGTCCCCAGGCTGGACACCTCCCTCCCTCTCCTTACCCCATCTCTGTCCCCAGGCTGGACGCCTTCCTCCCCCTCCTTACCCCTCCCTGTCCCCAGGCTGGACACCTCCCTCCCTCTCCTTACCCCATCTCTGTCCCCAGGCTGGACGCCTTCCTCCCCCTCCTTACCCCTCCCTGTCCCCAGGCTGGACACCTCCCTCCCTCTCCTTACCCCATCTCTGTCCCCAGGCTGGACGCCTTCCTCCCCCTCCTTACCCCTCCCTGTCCCCAGGCTGGACACCTCCCTCCCTCTCCTTACCCCATCTCTGTCCCCAGGCTGGACGCCTTCCTCCCCCTCCTTACCCCTCCCTGTCCCCAGGCTGGACACCTCCCTCCCTCTCCTTACCCCATCTCTGTCCCCAGGCTGGACGCCTTCCTCCCCCTCCTTACCCCTCCCTGTCCCCAGGCTGGACACCTCCCTCCCTCTCCTTACCCCATCTCTGTCCCCAGGCTGGACGCCTTCCTCCCCCTCCTTACCCCTCCCTGTCCCCAGGCTGGACACCTCCCTCCCTCTCCTTACCCCATCTCTGTCCCCAGGCTGGACGCCTTCCTCCCCCTCCTTACCCCTCCCTGTCCCCAGGCTGGACACCTCCCTCCCTCTCCTTACCCCATCTCTGTCCCCAGGCTGGACGCCTTCCTCCCCCTCCTTACCCCTCCCTGTCCCCAGGCTGGACACCTCCCTCCCTCTCCTTACCCCATCTCTGTCCCCAGGCTGGACGCCTTCCTCCCCCTCCTTACCCCTCCCTGTCCCCAGGCTGGACACCTCCCTCCCTCTCCTTACCCCATCTCTGTCCCCAGGCTGGACGCCTTCCTCCCCCTCCTTACCCCTCCCTGTCCCCAGGCTGGACACCTCCCTCCCTCTCCTTACCCCATCTCTGTCCCCAGGCTGGACGCCTTCCTCCCCCTCCTTACCCCTCCCTGTCCCCAGGCTGGACACCTCCCTCCCTCTCCTTACCCCATCTCTGTCCCCAGGCTGGACGCCTTCCTCCCCCTCCTTACCCCTCCCTGTCCCCAGGCTGGACACCTCCCTCCCTCTCCTTACCCCATCTCTGTCCCCAGGCTGGACGCCTTCCTCCCCCTCCTTACCCCTCCCTGTCCCCAGGCTGGACACCTCCCTCCCTCTCCTTACCCCATCTCTGTCCCCAGGCTGGACGCCTTCCTCCCCCTCCTTACCCCTCCCTGTCCCCAGGCTGGACACCTCCCTCCCTCTCCTTACCCCATCTCTGTCCCCAGGCTGGACGCCTTCCTCCCCCTCCTTACCCCTCCCTGTCCCCAGGCTGGACACCTCCCTCCCTCTCCTTACCCCATCTCTGTCCCCAGGCTGGACGCCTTCCTCCCCCTCCTTACCCCTCCCTGTCCCCAGGCTGGACACCTCCCTCCCTCTCCTTACCCCATCTCTGTCCCCAGGCTGGACGCCTTCCTCCCCCTCCTTACCCCTCCCTGTCCCCAGGCTGGACACCTCCCTCCCTCTCCTTACCCCATCTCTGTCCCCAGGCTGGACGCCTTCCTCCCCCTCCTTACCCCTCCCTGTCCCCAGGCTGGACACCTCCCTCCCTCTCCTTACCCCATCTCTGTCCCCAGGCTGGACGCCTTCCTCCCCCTCCTTACCCCTCCCTGTCCCCAGGCTGGACACCTCCCTCCCTCTCCTTACCCCATCTCTGTCCCCAGGCTGGACGCCTTCCTCCCCCTCCTTACCCCTCCCTGTCCCCAGGCTGGACACCTCCCTCCCTCTCCTTACCCCATCTCTGTCCCCAGGCTGGACGCCTTCCTCCCCCTCCTTACCCCTCCCTGTCCCCAGGCTGGACACCTCCCTCCCTCTCCTTACCCCATCTCTGTCCCCAGGCTGGACGCCTTCCTCCCCCTCCTTACCCCTCCCTGTCCCCAGGCTGGACACCTCCCTCCCTCTCCTTACCCCATCTCTGTCCCCAGGCTGGACGCCTTCCTCCCCCTCCTTACCCCTCCCTGTCCCCAGGCTGGACACCTCCCTCCCTCTCCTTACCCCATCTCTGTCCCCAGGCTGGACGCCTTCCTCCCCCTCCTTACCCCTCCCTGTCCCCAGGCTGGACACCTCCCTCCCTCTCCTTACCCCATCTCTGTCCCCAGGCTGGACGCCTTCCTCCCCCTCCTTACCCCTCCCTGTCCCCAGNGGGTCGCTGCTGGGATGGGGGCAATGCTGGGGTGGGATTCACTGCTAGGGTGAGGGCAATGCTGGGGTGGGATTCACTGCTAGGGTGAGGGCAATGCTGGTGTGGAGGGTCACTGCTAGAGGCAGGGGCACTTCTGGGAGGGGGTCACTGCTGGAGTGGGGGTCACTTCTGGGATGGGGGTTCACTGCTGAACTGGGGTTCATTGCTAGGGTGAGGTCAGTGGTGGAGTGGAGGGTCACTACTAGAGGCAGGGGTCACTTCTAGGATGGAGGGCCACTGCTGGAGTGGGGGTCACTGCTGGGATGAGGGTCACTGCTGAACTGGGGTTCATTGCTGGGGTGAGGGCAATGCTGGAGTGGAAGGTCACTGCTGGAGTGGGGGTCACTTCTAGGTTGGGGGGTCACTGCTGGAGTGGGGGTCACTTCTAGGTTGGGGGTCACTGCTGGAGTGGGGGGTCACTTCTAGGTTGGGGGTCACTGCTGGAGTGGGGGTGCTGGTCACTGGAAGGGGGTCACTGTGGAATGAAGGGTCAGTGCTGGAGAGAAGGCAATCTCCCGGGGGGACCCCTGGCCCACTGAGTGTGAATGAACAAAAGGGTCCCGAACCTCAGGAAGGCGCCCTCCTAGCCCCTGCTCTGGGCAGGAAGTGGGGGGCTCTGCTCTCCCCCAGATGTGTATAAGAGACAGGGCTGAGCCACCGCTGGGCAGGGAGGGGGGAGGGCTCGCCAAGCACCAGGTGACGGCCCCCACGCCCGCTGCAGCCTGCAGGCCCCTTGGTGCCCCCACGCCCTGGGGACCCTGGAGCTGGGGCTGAAGACCCCGGTGTTCAGGTCCCCGCTCGGCCAGCGTCTGCTCTGGGCTCAGGAGGTGGCGCATCAGCCCTACTAGCGCAGGACGGCCTGGACCTTCCAACCGCCAGCCAGGGAGGCCTCAACGAGGCAGCCTGGGCTGGGTGCCCATCCCCAGGCTGGACGCCTCCCTCCCCCTCCTTACCCCTCCCTGCCCCCACAAATGCTGCCTCCCAGCCCACCCCAGGCCTTCATGGCTGAGGACACCCCATCTCTACCTCGACACGTAAAGCCTCCCTCAGCTCGGCGCATGACCCCTGATCTCCCACCCGCCTTCCAGGCGCCTCTGTCAAGAACCGCCAGGGAAATGCAAATCAGACCCTAGTGAGGGCCGACGCCGGGGGATACAGGTTCGATCCCTGGTCTGGGAAGATCCTGCAGGTTGCAGAGCAACCAAGCCTGTGGACCCCAAGAGAAGAGAAGACACCGTCCGCTGCAACTGGAGAAAGCCCACACAGAGCAGGGAAGACCCAGGGCAGGCAAAAAATATATATATAATTGCGACTAAGAATGAACACGAAGCTCAGTGAGCTGCCACAGCCTCCCCTGTGGCCGGAGCCCACCCTCAGAGAGGCAGGCGGGGCGAGGGCAGGAGGGCCCAGCGCTCCCACACGGCCCGCAGGGGCTGCGGGGGAGCGGCTCCTCAGATTGGCAGACCTGGAGCTGCCACGAGTCCCATGGCCCCCGCCTCAGGGCACACGCGCGGGGAATGCAAACATGTGCTCACGGAGCTGGAGCACAGACGTTCTCAGCAGCCAGAGAGTGGGCACGGCCCAGCGAGGCCCATCTGCAGGCCAAGGACGCCCCGGCCTCGGGAGAGAGACGGACATGCAGGCCAAGGACGCCCCAGCCTCGGGAGAGAGACGGACACGCAGGCCAAGGACGCCCTGGCCTCGGGAGAGAGACGGACACGCAGGCCAAGGACACCCCGGCCTTGAGAGAGAGACGGATACGCAGGCCAAGGACAAGCCAGCCTCGGGAGAGAGACGGACACGCAGGAGACATACACGCAGGCCAAGGACGCCCCGGCCTCGGGAGAGAGACGGACACGCAGGCCAAGGACGCCCCGGCCTCGGGAGAGAGACGGACACGCAGGCCAAGGCACAGGAGCTGGGGGCCGGCTGCAGCTGCTCCCACAGCTCCTGAGAACGCCTTCAGCTGGAAGCCGGCCTGCCTGCCTCCAGCCCATCCGCCCACGATCCAGGAGACTCGGAGCCACAGCTCTGGCGAGTGCCCACCCTGCTCCAGCCTCGTGGCTGGTCCAATGGGGAGACCGAGGTTCCCCGCACCAGGCGCCTGGAGGAGCAGCCCCCCGCCCCCGGGGGACCCGCGTCCGGCACACTCACTGGACAGGGTTGTAGCTGGAGAAGGAGATGAGGCCCCCAAAGGCCAGGGAGAAGGAGTAGAAGACTTGGGCCCCCGCGTCCAGCCAGGCGGCCGGCTTGGCCAGCTCCGCGACCTGCAGAGACAGAGGCCCTCAGCCGCGCACCATGGAGTTGGGGGGCCCAGGAGGGGCGGCCAAGGAGGGGACAGGAGCCGGGAGGCCAGGGGACAGCTGAGGCCACCAAGCAGAGGCCAGAGGGAAGATGACCCCAAGGCCCTCTGCCCTGAGCCACACGCGGGCTGGCGCGCACTGCCCTCGCAGGCCCGGCCGGTGTCCAGGGACCAGCAGGGTCGCGGAGCCCAGGGGTGGGCAGGCAGCCTAGACTCACGTTGGGCGTGAAGAGGAAGACGATGCCGTTGGTGGCTCCCTTCAGTGTCAGGCCCCGGATGAGAAAGATGGTCAGGACGACATAGGGCAGTGTGGACGTGATGTACACAGCCTGGGGGAGGCGGCAGCTGTGGCGGGGGCGGGCAGGGCTGGGGGCCCACCGTGCCCCCTCCTCCTGCACCCTGGGCCCTGCCTCCCCCCCTGGTCTCCGTGTCCTCTTGTGACCACGGTCGCCGTTCCGTTCCCGCCACCCGGACGAGTGCCAGTCACTCCCGCCTGTGGCTGCTGAGGTGTGTGTTTGGGACTGTCTGGTCCAGCACTGAGTCTGGGGTGCTGCCCAGACAGGCGGCGGGCAGGACCGGCCCCTCTGAGCTGCTCCCCTGGAGCGCCCGCAGCCCCGCACCTTCCCGGTGGTCTCGATGCCCCGGATGGTGCACACGTAGAGCACGCTCCAGGCGCACGTCAGCGCCAGCAGGACCCACCACTGCACGGAGCCCGAGTCGCTGATGGAGGTGGAGATGTTGAGGGTCTCGCGGTACCAGAAGTAGTCCACGGAGGAGCTGCGGGCACACTCCTCCACGTAACCTGGCACGGCACCACGCCAGTGAGGGCCACGGAGAGCGTGGGCCCAGGACACTGACAGACGCCAGGACGCACTGCACACGTGCACACATGTGTGTGCACGCCCACTGGACACACGCAGCAGACAGCATCACAATGTACTTACACTCAGCAGACAGCATGCACCACATACACGTGTGTGCACGCCCATAGAAACACACCTTACAGCATGCACAACACACTTATATGTGTATGCACACACGTGCACACTTCCGTGCACTTGTGTGCGCATGAACATGCTTGTAGACACACGTAAGCGTGCACACACCAAACAGACTTGAACGTACATTCACGTGCAGACCCGTGCACACACTTGTGCACACAGGGAGCATGTGCACCAGGCTCTTACTACCTGTCCCCTCGCCCAGCGCTGCCCCAGGCAGGCACAGACCCAGGGCTTAGCTGGGAGTGAGTGGCCTGGTGACGGTACTCCGTCATTTAGGAGGTCACCAGACTTTGGGGGTCTCACGCCAGAGCCCGCACTGGGTGGCTCTGTTCAGCCTCACACACTCTCTCTGCTCAAGGCCTAGCATCCCAGGGTCCTGGTTGCCCCCCTGGGCTCAGGAACCCCAGTGAGACCCTGCCAAGGCAGACCCTAATCCTGG
>SJYW01027138.1:61465-74089 GCA_006410735.1 Raphicerus campestris
TGTAGCTTTTACACATTTCCATAGGCCCAGCACCAACCTGATGCAGTGCCTGACTCACAGAGAATGTGCCATAGATGCTTATTACACCACATACGTTTCACTATCCCAGAGAATGGTTCACAGTCTGAGTGGTTATATGACTTGCCCAAGGTCGTGAAGCAGGTAAATTGGCAGAGCCCCATCTCTGACGCCTCCATTTCAGTCTACACTCCAGCCAGTGGGGATCACAATTACATAGTTTGCGTAAATCTCTCTTCTCTGCTTGTGCTGTGTAGTTGCTGCTCCCAAGGACTGGAAGGCTTTTCCCTCTGCTGTCCATCTGAGGAAATGCTGCCAGCTACCAGATTAGGCATCATCTCTGGAGACATACCTGATCCTCTTTTAGTGGGGTTCGATTGCCTCCACTGAGCTTCCACAGCCCCTGTGCATCTATCAGGCAGCCGGGCGCTCAGTGCTCGAGATTGCTACTGTTGACTCCTTCCTCACTATGCTGTCCGCACCTGGTGGTCTGTCTCTCCGTTGCTTACTTTGGAATACAGGTGTGTATCGTGCATGTGTGCTCAGTCGAGTCCGACTTTTGCGACCCCGTGGACTAGAACCCGCCATCATCTCGTATCTATGGAATTTTTTCAGCAAGAATACTGGAGTGGGTTGCCCTTACAGCCTCTAGGGGATCTTCCTGACCCAGGGATTGAACCTGCCTTTCCTACCTTGGCAGGTGGATTTTTTACCAGTAAGTCACTTCGGAATCCCTGGAAGGCAACTCTGTGCTCACCACTTTACCACTAACGTGCTGACTTTGGGGCTTGGATCACCCATAGTAGGTGCTCAGTGAGTATGTGTTCCATGAACAGGGACCCAAATCATACCTTTGACTCCAGATCCTATTTTCCCTACCTCATTGCATGGGCTAGTTGTGCCCTTCCAAAGTCATTGCCATGTTTTCCTCCAGCTCATTTTGGCCACAGCATGCTGTTATTTGTTCTCTGTCCAGCTGGCAGGTTCACAGGCTCACTCCCCAGGCAGGCAGGGCTGCAGCCACAGCTGTTCAGGGAACTTCCTCTGGGATGGGGTACTGACCTCCTTGGAACAGGTCTACATTCCCTGGTCAGCCCTCCACTAAATGGAGTCTCTTGTCTGCTGTGGTTAGGAGGCCAGGGGCGGGCATGGGCAGGCTTGGTCTCCTCCACCTTGTCTGACCTCTTGTTTTTGCCTCTGCCTCCACCTAGGACTGGAGCCAACAGTGATGATCTGTAGCGGGACCCCAGGCCCCCTGCCTCTCCTGAGGTCAGCGTCCGTTGCTGCAGCTGTTGCTGTTAATGCCAGATGCCATCTGGCAGGGGCGCTCCCATCCTGACTGCTTTCATTTGTTTTTCTGTATCTTCAGTGCTTTATCTTCCAGGGCCCCTTTGTTCAGTCACTAAGTCACATCCAACTCTGCGACACTGTGGACTGCAGCTCACCGGGCTTCCCTCTCCTTCTAATTAACCCTGTTTAGCATTTCCATAGCATTTTCTAGAAGGTCAATTTCCCTGATTGATTAATTCACATCCTGAATTCCAAAGGAGGACCAGTCCTGTTTATCCTCACATCATAGTCACTGCACCTCTGTTGACTTCAGGCTTCTCCGCTGAGAAATGAGAAGAAGGATGCCTTCCTCATGGAGGGCTGTGAGGTTGCAAGAAGGGTGGAGCACAGGGCCTGCTGGCACGTTGCTAGTGCCTGATGAAGGTGTCTTCTTCCACCTGCAGGGTGAGAACCTGGAGAGGGTTGCGCTCACAGTGGGCTCCAGAGGGCCTTCCCAGCCCTGTGGGGGTCCACCTGCTCAGCCAGAGCTGACCTGGCCTGGCTCTGGCTCAGTCACGAGGCAGGCTCAGGGCTCAGATGTGAGGGGAGGAGAAGGAAGCTAGGACTGGCAGTCTGAGCTAGAGTCAAGCTTCTGCCCTCTTACTTATGTACTGCACTGTTTTTCAACTTGTGCTGTGTGAGCCACCTGTGGGTTTGAGAATTCAATTTAGTGGGTTGTGAAAGTGGCTCAGTCGTGTCCGACTCTTCGCGACCCCATGGACTATACAGTCCATGGAATTCTCCAGGCCAGAATACTGGAGTGGGTAGCTGTTCCCTGCTCCAGAGGATCTTCCCAACTCAGGGATAGAACCCAGGTCTCCCACATTGCAGATGGATTCTTTACCATCTGATCCACCAGGGAAGTGGGTTGTGATCAGCTTTTAAAGAAACAATCATAGGACTTCCCTGGAGGTCAGTGGTTAAGACTCCTCACTCCCACTGCAGGGGGTGCAGGTTCAGCCCCCTAGTCTGGGAACTAAGATCTCATACGCTATGTGGCACAGCCAAAAAATAATAAAAGAAAATCAGACTTTTTAAGAGTACATTGCATATTTTTAAGTATTGTTTTGTGAAATATTTCTTGGTGTTATGTCGACATACCTGTGTGTCCTAGGCTGTGATAAAGAATGTATTTCTTACTTTGGATCATGGTCAAAGGGTTTGAAAGCTACTGATCTATTGAGTTACCAAACACCTGACACTGTTCTGAACACCCTTCATGTATTAATTCATTTCCCCTATGGCCCTGTAACATTGTTAACTGTTACAGCCCTTGTCTTACAGATAGAGAAAATGAGTCACATAGAGGTTAGGCATCTTGTCCAGAGTCATCCATACAGTAGGAGGTGGAAGCTTAAAAGTGATGTACTTCCCCTAGCAAGGATTTAATTTAACCTGAGACATTTAATTTAACCTCTTCCCCACCCACCCCTAGGACCAGCTAGCCAATCTAGGGCACCAGAGGGCAGTGTCGGGCTCAGACCCTTGCAGCTGGTGGTGAGGCAGGTGGGCGGCAGCAGTTTTCAGCCGTGGCTCTAAGGAGAGGCGCCCACACGGTGGCAGTATGGTCTCGCAGCCTCCCCTAGGGCTGGCCACAGTCACGGGATCACAGCTACTTCAAATCTTCAGGGGACAAGGCTGTGGTACAGGTGCCTCTCAGAGACCACGTGTTTGGGGATTTCATGGCTGGAGGGAGGCACCTTAAAACACAGAGACAGAGATGGTGGGTCACAGTCTAAGCTGATAGTTTCTCTTCAGGTGTTGCTCCTGGAGTATCTTTGCTTTTTGCCTTTTGTGTGTTTTGTAAAGCACTGTTGCAGAATAATTAGAACTGTGACTTATGCTTTGCAATTCAGGAAGCTGGTTTCATGTGATTCGCGTTCTGTCACATTTCCAACAATTACACAATGTCCCCTCACCCCTTTCTGAATATGAAGACAAGCCTGGAACAGTGACAGAACCCTTAACTCCTAGACTGGCAGGAGCGTCCTCCTGGGACGGTAGGTCTGGAGTGTCATGGCCGTGATGTGGTGCTGGGGGCTGGTTTATGTTATTACCTCCCTTGCCCACCCCTGTGTCCTCTGGAGACACATACAGGCTGGGCACCAGGGCTCATTCTAGATTCCACTCGCTGTTGAGGTGGGGCTCCTCACATGTTCCTGTCTGGTCAGGTCTGGTGGCTCAGATTCTGTCTGGCAGGGCAAAACCTGCAGCTGTGAGATGCTGTGGAAGGGTTGCAGATAAGGACCTTTCTTGGGCAAATGCTTTGCCTCCTTCACCCTGTGGCACATTCCTCTTCCCAGTCTTTGAACAGGAGCAGTGGTAGGGTAGAAAAATAAGCCCTAGGCCCCAGTTTGAACCACGTCCTTCTTCACCAGCTCTGCCCGTGACCCACTGCCTGACCTTGAGCACTGGTCAACCCTTCTGGCATTGTTCCTTATCTGTATGAAGTTCTAACAATGCTTACTCCACAGAAAGGTTAAGAACTTTCATCATAAGGAAATAATGGCCAGCACATCTGTGGTCCTTAACACATGACTTCCAAATGTTCTAGCACTTTTCATATTTCAACTCATTTTATCCTCACAGTAAGCAGAATACTGTTATTAGTCGCCTTTTACAGCAAAATACTGTTACAGTTGCATTTTGTATTTTATAGGAGAGAAACTGAGGTCCTGAAAGGATAAATAACTTACCCTAGATCATGAATCAAGCAAATGGTGGGGCTGGGACTCACCCAGGCAGACTGGCCCCAGGAGGTGTATGCGTAGCCCTTTAGCTCTACTGTGTCATACTGTCTTTAAATAAAACATAGTGTGTAAATACTCTTTGAAGAGGTAGCCTTTATTGTAAATATTTAGCCTTTTTTTTTTTTTGGTAGCACTGTGTAACTTGTGGGAAATTAGATCCCCCACCAGGGATCAAACCGGGGCCCCTGGCGATAAAAGCACTAAGTCCTAACCACTGGATTGCCAGGGAAGACCCTCAGACCTCACATCTTGATAGGAGTTGTATAAGTTTTGTTATTATTGTTAATTTTATTTTTTGCTGTACCACATGGTGTGTGGGAACTTAGTTCCCAACCAGGAATTGAACCCTCACCCCCTGCAGTGGAAACTTGGAACCTTAACCACTGCACTGCTGGGAATGTCCTGTTGTAGACGTTTCGGCCATCTTTATTCTACCGCAGCGTCTCACAGCAGAGGCTGCAGGGTGCCTCTTCTCCTGGTAGACTGACTTATTTTAAACTTAAACATGGCTAGGGTTAAGGGGCTCATCTCATACATTTTTGTAGTTGCCCTGTTTCTAACCTACAATGATGGATTGTTAACACACTGAACATTTTGATTCTACATTGCTATTTTTTTCTGATGGTGGCACTCTTCTGCATTTAATTAATTTACATGATTTGGAATGATTTGAGAGACTGGTCTGAGATGGAATATTTCAAAGAGACTGAAAAAACAGGTGACAGACTCTTGAAGGATTTTGCAATTGGCACTAAGCTTGGGGCTTTCTCCAGAAGAGCAGGCAAATCAGTCTTATTCATGTAGACTTGAAGGAGGAGTGAGACAGTCTGTTGGTCCTTTCTTCCCTGCTTAAATACATCTGTTGCATGCCATTTTTTATTTTGGGGTTGATGGATCAGTCATGTGATGTACTTGGATTAAATACTTGGGCTAAAGCATCTCATATATCTGCCCATCGACTTACTTTGTAGCAGATTTATGTTCCGTCTGGGATGCCAGACTGAAGTCATTGCTTTTTTTTAAAGCCCACAGCCTGACAAAAACGTTTCCCCAGTCAGCATTTTTACCATATTTTAAAAATATAAGCATCTGTAGGGAAATGATGCAGGCTCTTGTTACTTTTCTAGGGAAGAATCCAGCATGGCTTTGGAGGCTGATGTAACTGATGAGAGAACTGAGAATCGTGAGGCTGAAACCTCATCAGGGTTGATACTCTGGACTCCAGAGCTGTCCTCTTCTCTTGAGTCATCTCATCCTACCTGCATCACAAGATGTCTGGTTTGGTGGAGTGGATTCATACTCTTCTTGAAGGTACTTTTGTAGAATCAGCATTTCAGCACTTGTCTTCCTTCCTATGGGCACACTTTCCTAGGTATGGTAACGGTCTGGTCTCTTGACTTCTTATAACCCAGTGTCCACATGAAGGAATCTCATAGGGACAGTGATAAGGAGATGGTTGCTTTAATGGTTTAATATTTAGAGGATGGCTCAGAGGAGGTGGATTTTTGAAACACCGCATCACTGACTTGCTATGTAATGGGTTTCTGCCTCAGGTTCCTCATCTGTAAAATGGAAGTGATATCTAGTACCTCTTAGGGTTGTGGTGATAATATAGAAAGCTATTTAATGCATGTGTTACTTGTCTATTGCTGTGTAACAAATAACCCCCAAATTCAGCATCTCAAAACAAACATCTTGGTTTCTGTGGATCAGCAAACAGGAAGCAGCTTCCTGATTCTGGTTGGGTGGTTTTGGCTCAGGGTCTCTCACGAGGCTGTGTGTGAGTTGCTGGCCAGAGCTGCAGTCATCCAAAGGTAGGACTGGGATACAGTGCTCTTCCAGGCTCACCCATATGGCTGTGGGCAGAGCTTGGCTCCTTGCCACATGGGCTGCTCCACATTGGATGTCCTTTCAAATTCAACATGACAGGTGGCCTCTCTTGGAGCAAGGAACTCCTAGAGAGAGACAGAAAGCACAGTTTCTTGGGAGATGAATGCCACAGTCTTTTTTGTACCCTAATCTTGAAAATGACATCTCGTCACTTCTGCTTTATTTGTAGAAATGAATCACTAAGTCCAACCCACACCCAATAGGAGGGGGTTAAGCTCCACCTCTTTGGGGGAGAAGTATCCAATAATTTTTGGACATACCTTTAAAATCACCACCACCAGTTCTGGGCATATAGTGAATATTCAGTGAATGATTAGGTGTTATGATGAGCTTAGCAGACAAATTCATTTCTTGGTGAGTTGATTTCCAGGAAGGCTTTAGGAACACCCCACTTTTATCATGCAAAAGGAATTTGGGGCTCATATTAACCCTGAGATTACATTGATTTTCTTGTCACTTGGGAGGGAAGATTCTTCCAGAGACTGGTGTTGTCCAGCTGGGTCTATCAGTCCAAAGAGTCGAGGAGAGGAGCACACATCACTTAAAGTTCCCTTCTCTAGACTGTGCACATTTTCTCCCCCGACACCTGATGCAGTGTCTTCTCAACTGGGGCCAACAGATGACACCAGTGGCACCACCTGGACCAGGGGGCAGAGCCCACGCCCTGCCAAGGGCTCCCAGCCTCTCCTGCCCCCAGCAACTTTACAGTCCAAAAACAGAGACAATTTTTTAAAATAAATGAATTTATTTAACCATGGGGTATAAACCCAAATTTGGGCAAAAGAGGAAAAAGGAAAAAAAAAAAAAGGCTCTGGAAACCTAAAACCTCCTCAGTTTCCCTTGTATATGGTTTTCTATTTTTATATAGTTACAAGCAGTTGGAACTTCACTTTCATATCCTGATTCTTTTCACTTAACTTTGTCACACATGTACTTGTATCAATATTACATAGTCTTTTACCACTGTTTAGTTTTTGAGGGCTGTATAATATTCATGGGCTGAATGTACCATAGTTTACATAACTGTTCTCCATTTTTCTCATTTCATTCTGTTCTTAATATAAAAGATAATTTGCTTATTATTTTTATGTATGTTGTTTTCTGCCATAATTATTTTTGCCCATGCTTTTTGCCTTTTAATATTTATCATTTTCTTTAAAATAGGCATATTAGTTGGAGAAAGCAATGGCACCCCACTCCAGTACTTTTGCCTGGAAAATCCAAGGGACGGGGAAGCTGCAGTCCATGGGGTCGCTAAGTCAGACACGACTGAGCAACTTCACTTTCAATTTTCACTTTCATGCATTGGAGAAGGAAATGGCAACCCACTCTGTTCTTGCCTGGAGAATCCCAGGGACGGGGGAGCCTGGTGGGCTGCCGTCTATGGGGTCGCACAGAGTCGGACACGACTGAAGCGACTTAGCAGCAGCAGCAGGCATGTTAGTCAGGCAGGATGGTTGTACCTAGAAATGTTAAATCTTTTCCCCTGGGGAATTACTCTGTTGCTTCTAAACTTGGAAAGTCCTTTCTTTTATTATAGTACCTCCTCTTCAACTCTAGTTTCTATATGGCTTTGAAAAATTAATCTGAAATTAATGTTGAAGTATAATATGAAATAGGGGTCTAAATGAGATTGATTTTCTTTCCCAAGTTAGTAACCCATTGGTCCAACATCATTTATTTACTTATGTAATTTTGGCCATGCCCAGGGCATGCGGAATCTTAGTTCCCTAAGCAGGGATTGAACTTGTGTCCCCTGCATTGGGAACTTAAGTCTTAACCACTGGACCATCAGGAAAGTTCCAGTCCAACATCATTTATTGCACAATCCTGTACAATCTTTTCCACTGGTTTGTGATTCTCTTTAAAAAACACCTCCATCTTAGAACAGGCTCTACTTCTGGCCTGTTGATTTTCATTGATTTGTCTGTTTTGCATGTGTAACTTTATAATATTTTCAAAAAGAATGAATAGATGAAGTCATGCCTTAGCTAGGAGAGAGACTTGATCTGGCTGGAAACGACAAGATCTGCTAGAGGGCTGTCTAAACTTGACAAGGAAAGAAACTGAGGCAGTAAAGGACACGAGTCCATACAACACTGTAGGAAGATAGCAGACAGCAAAGATGGCATGCCTAAGGCAATGGGCGCTCAGGGGCCAGGATTTACAAAAAAGGCCCTGGGGGCTGGGGAGGGTGGGCTGCTAGAAGAAAGCAAGATGTAGACAGGACTCCAGCAGTTATGGCAATGATCTTCACAGGAAAAAGTAGTTCTTTGAAGCCAACTATTATTTTACAGGAAAAATACCAGGGAATGTGTGTCTCATTGGCTGAGTAAGAGCTGAACCATGTCTTATTAAACACAAATAAGGCTGGTGATATTTTTATGGAATTAAGAACTTGGCACATGACGGGAAGCGCAGCAGATGTCACATACTTAGGCATCAGTCAACTATTCGTTACAGCACCTCGAACCAGGGGCTCAGCCAGCCTTTAGTAACTGGTTAGGCGAGATGTAACAAGATTTGATAATTTGGGTACAGTCCTAATTAAATAATTTATTTTCATACTAGTCTTAACCACTGGACCACTAGGGAAATCCCAAAATATTTATTATTTTTTTTTAAACAGTTTAGGAAAAGGAAGGGTGGACTAATGGGACCCAATTTTGGTTTACCTGTAAACAGTATGAAATACAGCAAATTCAACACCCTGGGATTAGGAGAGACCCTTCACTGAGAAGTTTCAGCTCTCTGCAAACTATGCCAAGTCTTGCCATGGGGTAAACACCTCCTCCTTGACAGGCTCAGGCTTTTGGAGTCTCACTGTTGTGGCTGCAAATACTTGGGGCACAGACAGCAGTGCGGGGGGTAAGGGGTTTTGGACCTGGCCGTCATGAAGAAGCTGTTCCAAGTAAAGGGCAGTGGATCCGGAAAGCTTGTGTGCCTACCATTCTAAGTGGACACGTGAAGGACTTACTGGTAAGAACCAGTGAGAAAGCTATCACCTGTGATCCCGGGCTTTTGAGGAAACCACCATGATTATTTTCTGTATAAATGCTTTCCCATGGCTTACTCATCAATGGGACTCAAATACCTGATGAGAGAGTAAGAAGGGGCAGATTCCCGGTGAGGAGGAACAATAAAAAAGCCAGAACAGCTCAGGGAACCAGAAACTACATTCATCATCATTATCTTACAAACTCATTTATAAATGATTTCTTGCCCATGCTGAGCTGGGCTCTGTATGGAACAGTGGGGTGAATCACCTCTGAGAGAATCCCCACTGATAGCCAGCATGGCGACCATTTCACAAAACCTGATCTGACAGGGCAGAGGCGAGGAGGAATGCCAGAGGGCAGGGGAGTATGATGAGAGAGAGGAGAACACAGAGGGGGAAGGCAAGTCAGGGAGGGCGGTCCTAGAGAGAGAGCAGCTTGGCAGAGACCCGCATAAATAATGTAGCCTGCAGGGAGCTGTCTTCTCTCTGCCCCCACTGGGATTCCAAAAGCAGAGATGGGGCGAGGAGAGGCAGTATGGTGAAGCAGGGCCGGCCTTAGGGCTTCCCAGACTCCTGGCTGGGACCCCAGAGATCACCTGCCCTTTCTCAGCTGGTGTTTTCATCAGGGGGTAATGATGGGCCCACCTGCCTTACTTGGTGGAGGACCTTAGAGCCTTTTTGTCTTAAAGTGCCTGCTACAACCCATATGAAGATGAGGGTGGATTGCACTTGTCAAACGCTCCACGGGTGGGCAGAATCCAGGGGCCTCGGAAGAGGAACACTGGGCACTTGACGGGGACGGAGCTGAGGCCAGCCTGGTGTTCGTGATGGCTGGCTTGCAGACAAGTCTGGCATGGAACGTGGCTCCCTTCCATCTGGCAGAAGATGCTGTCCCTGGACCCCTCTTCCCAGAAATCCCTGAACCAAACAGGAGGGGAGATCACTGTGTGGCTGCCCTTCAGCCCGTCTGTGTCCTCCATGTGGCTTTGGTGCGGTCACCACGATGATCTGAGGGGGGTCTTTGGCAATCACGTGGGAGCACGAAACCGCGGGGAAGAGGAAGGCTGACTGTGAGCCTAGTGGGAGCAGCCGCCCATCAGAGCTCCTCCTTGTTGCTGTTGAAAGGTGAGACCAGAGGCCCTGGAGCCAGAGAGTGCCCTCCTGGCCCGTGGTCGCCAGACTGCTGGTTGCTGGCCCCCGGGTGCTGGCCCATGGTGGCAGAGTCCCACAGGAGCCCACTCTCCATGCCGTGCTGACGGAGGCTCTCAGTTCCCACGAGCCCCTGCGTTCTCAGGTAGCCCTGCTGGCAAAAGGGCGGGAGCTTCTGGTGTGTTAGGGCGAACAGGAAACAGGACTCTGCACAGAAGTAAAAGGAGATGGGCTGAGAGCTCTGGGACAGGTGCAAGGGGAGGGGCTGCTGACACCCCCATGGCCTCACTGCTTCCCTCCAGCCCGTAAGGCCAACTGTTCTGGGTATCTCAAGTCTGACCTGGNAGTTTAGGAAAAGGAAGGGTGGACTAATGGGACCCAATTTTGGTTTACCTGTAAACAGTATGAAATACAGCAAATTCAACACCCTGGGATTAGGAGAGACCCTTCACTGAGAAGTTTCAGCTCTCTGCAAACTATGCCAAGTCTTGCCATGGGGTAAACACCTCCTCCTTGACAGGCTCAGGCTTTTGGAGTCTCACTGTTGTGGCTGCAAATACTTGGGGCACAGACAGCAGTGCGGGGGGTAAGGGGTTTTGGACCTGGCCGTCATGAAGAAGCTGTTCCAAGTAAAGGGCAGTGGATCCGGAAAGCTTGTGTGCCTACCATTCTAAGTGGACACGTGAAGGACTTACTGGTAAGAACCAGTGAGAAAGCTATCACCTGTGATCCCGGGCTTTTGAGGAAACCACCATGATTATTTTCTGTATAAATGCTTTCCCATGGCTTACTCATCAATGGGACTCAAATACCTGATGAGAGAGTAAGAAGGGGCAGATTCCCGGTGAGGAGGAACAATAAAAAAGCCAGAACAGCTCAGGGAACCAGAAACTACATTCATCATCATTATCTTACAAACTCATTTATAAATGATTTCTTGCCCATGCTGAGCTGGGCTCTGTATGGAACAGTGGGGTGAATCACCTCTGAGAGAATCCCCACTGATAGCCAGCATGGCGACCATTTCACAAAACCTGATCTGACAGGGCAGAGGCGAGGAGGAATGCCAGAGGGCAGGGGAGTATGATGAGAGAGAGGAGAACACAGAGGGGGAAGGCAAGTCAGGGAGGGCGGTCCTAGAGAGAGAGCAGCTTGGCAGAGACCCGCATAAATAATGTAGCCTGCAGGGAGCTGTCTTCTCTCTGCCCCCACTGGGATTCCAAAAGCAGAGATGGGGCGAGGAGAGGCAGTATGGTGAAGCAGGGCCGGCCTTAGGGCTTCCCAGACTCCTGGCTGGGACCCCAGAGATCACCTGCCCTTTCTCAGCTGGTGTTTTCATCAGGGGGTAATGATGGGCCCACCTGCCTTACTTGGTGGAGGACCTTAGAGCCTTTTTGTCTTAAAGTGCCTGCTACAACCCATATGAAGATGAGGGTGGATTGCACTTGTCAAACGCTCCACGGGTGGGCAGAATCCAGGGGCCTCGGAAGAGGAACACTGGGCACTTGACGGGGACGGAGCTGAGGCCAGCCTGGTGTTCGTGATGGCTGGCTTGCAGACAAGTCTGGCATGGAACGTGGCTCCCTTCCATCTGGCAGAAGATGCTGTCCCTGGACCCCTCTTCCCAGAAATCCCTGAACCAAACAGGAGGGGAGATCACTGTGTGGCTGCCCTTCAGCCCGTCTGTGTCCTCCATGTGGCTTTGGTGCGGTCACCACGATGATCTGAGGGGGGTCTTTGGCAATCACGTGGGAGCACGAAACCGCGGGGAAGAGGAAGGCTGACTGTGAGCCTAGTGGGAGCAGCCGCCCATCAGAGCTCCTCCTTGTTGCTGTTGAAAGGTGAGACCAGAGGCCCTGGAGCCAGAGAGTGCCCTCCTGGCCCGTGGTCGCCAGACTGCTGGTTGCTGGCCCCCGGGTGCTGGCCCATGGTGGCAGAGTCCCACAGGAGCCCACTCTCCATGCCGTGCTGACGGAGGCTCTCAGTTCCCACGAGCCCCTGCGTTCTCAGGTAGCCCTGCTGGCAAAAGGGCGGGAGCTTCTGGTGTGTTAGGGCGAACAGGAAACAGGACTCTGCACAGAAGTAAAAGGAGATGGGCTGAGAGCTCTGGGACAGGTGCAAGGGGAGGGGCTGCTGACACCCCCATGGCCTCACTGCTTCCCTCCAGCCCGTAAGGCCAACTGTTCTGGGTATCTCAAGTCTGACCTGGGTAGCCGTGGACCCCATCCCTCCCTGAAGTTCTAAGACTAGGAGCCGCCTTGACATTATGGGGGAAAAAAAAAAAGCTCCAAAGGAAAGCAAACCAAAGAGACGGCCCAGCTCCCAGAGACGGGGGCCTGCATGCTGCTGTGTGTGGTGCCACTGGTAGGGGCGGGGGGAGCTCACCCACTCAGGAGCAGCCCCTTGGCCTTCTCTTCCAGGAGCCACCCGGGGCGGGGCAGGATCTACTGAAACCCGGGTGTGCCATCTCCCTTGGTACATAGATTTTTT
>SJYW01027138.1:81493-91982 GCA_006410735.1 Raphicerus campestris
GTGTGGCCTGCTGTGGGTCAGAATCTGGGGGCGGCATTTATCATTCATAGACCACTTGCTCCACTGAGACTCTGGGCAGGGCCCCCGGTGTTCCCCCTTTCATCAGCATGAAGGGGCAGTGGTGCTGGGGTCTGAGGAGGGCCCCGGCTCACCGGTGGGGAGGTCCCTGTAGTAGTAGATGACAGGATGGAGGAAGTTGGACAGCCAGGCGTCTTCCATGTGCCCCACAGAGCGGTCAGAAAAGAAGACGTCCTTGTCGGGCCCAGAGTAGTTCCGGCCGTACTCCATGTTGATGACAAAGAGGCCGTGCCTTGCCCTCCTTCCCGTGATTGTCTCCAGCTGCGCCAGCATCTGCATGGGAAACTCCTCCAGATACTCAAAGGTGGTGGCGTTCCTGGGGACAGGGGCAGACGAGGGGGTGAGACCCTGGGTGCTTCGACAGAGGTGACAGGAGCGTGTATGCTGTGCACACGCCACCTCTCCTTCCTAGAAGCGGCCATCAAACAGCATACAGACTGGTCAGGTCTGAGCATCTCACCTGAATACTACTAGAGCCTAGACTTAGAGGTGTCAGAAAGCCTGGAGGAACCTGAATGGGTGTGTGGGGAAAGGGTGAGCCAGGCTGAGACCAGGGTCAGAGAAGCCCTACGAGGGAGTGAAGGCCTCGTTGTGCTCCAGACAGGAAGGAGGCCCATGGGGCCCCAGCGGAGCCGACGGCAATGGGCAGCAGAGGGGGCTGAGGAGGTCGGCGGGGGCAGGTCAAGGAGGGCTGTGTGTGCCACAGTGGAAAAGTCTCCTGGCCCGGGAAGGGGGGTTGGGGCCCTTTAGAGGGTATTGATAGGGGTTAATTCCAAGTGACTCAAGTTTTATTTTTTATTTATTTTTTTTGTGACTCAAGTTTTAAAAGAATCCTTCCGGCCACCATGTTGAGAGCAGACCATGGGGGCCAAGACGAGAGGCTGCTGTATCAGTGCAGGAGGGGGATGCTCTCGGTGTCCGGACCAAGGTGGCAGTGGTGGGGCTACTGAGAGGCAGGCAGGTTCTAAACACAGTTTGAAGGTAGAGTGGGCAGGATCTACGAATGGTGTGAGTGTGGGGAATGGGTGTGAGAGAGACAGGACTCAAGTGTGATGAGGGAGGTTCTGCTCCAAGCACCTCTGAGCTCCCTGCATGTCCCTCAACCTGGTGTGCTGCTGCACCCACTGGCTCTGTGGCTCCTCACCTGCCACCTGTCCTTGGAGACCACACACTCCCCAGCTCTACTCCCTTCCCTGTTTGCGATGGCTTCCTTCTAAGGGAGTGGCCTCTGTGATCTGCTGCTTATGGCTTCTTTGATAAGGAGCTGGCTGGCCCAGGGAGCTCTTAAATCCCCACAGGTGGTCATGTGTCATCGCTGCAGGCCACTGCTTATGTGTTTAGTGCCAGATGCTTTCCACCAGTTACCTTTACTCCTTCCTACAGCCCTGCAAGGTCAATGTTATTAGCTCTACTTTGCAGATGAAAGAAAGGCTCAGAGAGGCTAACTAACTTGCCCCAGATCATACTGGTAGAAAGTGGCAAAGCTGTCGTCATACCCATGTCTGTCAATCTGTCTGTCAGTAGAGCCCATGGTGGTGTTTTCTTCAGAAGAGCCCAGTCCCCTCCCTCTCTGCTACCCCAGTCCCCAGCCTTCTCCATCTTAGGAAGGAACCGCTGGGCTGTTCCATACATGCAACAGGAAAAGAGCAAGACGGAGTAGGGGGGTAAGCTGGCGGGGATGGGGACAGGAGATGGGAAGGACGACTTACTCCTTCAGCAGGACCACATCGGCCAGCACACTGAACATCTGGTAGAGCCCAGAGGCCTCGTTGATGCGCCGGATGATGGCACTGGCCAGGTGTGTGATGGGGTGCTCGGTGGAGGGCCAGGCCACGCCGTGGTGGCGCTGCTCCAGCAGCCGGTGGACGGCACGCACTGAAACGGCCAGAGGGAGAATGGCAAGCTGCCCTTAAGATGTTACCTTTCACCTCTGGGAGGACGCAAAGTCCCCATCAGCTCTGCACTCAGGACACACTCGTGTGCTTGGCTCTAAGATGCCTTTACAGGAGAGTTGTACAGGTTTTCTGAGAAGGGCTGGAGGGGAAGTGTTTCTGGCTTTAGCGGGGTCTGTCAGGTGACTCAGTTCTCCTCTGGTGGGACAGCAACCAGAGAGGACCGCGGAATGAATGGGCGTGGCGAGATTTGGCCCCCAGGCCTGAGACTGCCTGTTTCTGCTTTAGGCCACCTGCATGTAAAAGCCCTGCCACTGTCACCGCACATACGACATGTCCACACCAGACCCAGAGCCTTTCTCTGCAACCTCTCGTTTCCCTATAGCTCCCACGTCTGTCAGAGACGGCCTGATGGAGAACCTCTCCTTCAGCCAAAACCTAATCTCAGTTCTACTTTGAGATACTTTGTATATTTCTGGAAGGATAGAGAAGAAACAGTTATCTCCAACACCAGGGAACATTTTCTGTGGACCTGGGGCTGCCCTTGCACAGCTGTGACACTGGGCCACCCCACACAGCTGCCTGCCTCCTCGAAATGAATCAACACAACACCCAAATCCAGTAATGGCAAAGACACAGACAATTCATGCGATAAGAGACTCGGTCTGCCAACGGTCACAGGAAAGGATATCCAGCCTCATGAGACAGACAGACAGAAACCTGGTTCTCTGGAGGAAACAAAGTTAGGCCGAGTTTTGTGATAGGCTGAGGAATGACACGGCTAGGGGAGTGGGGCAGGAGGCCAGACAAAAGGAGCACAGGTGCAAAGATATTAAACCTTGAGAGAAATGGGCGCATTCTGAAAAGGAGGCAAGGGCAGGCTGGGCAGGTGAGCTGGTGCTGGCCTGTATGAAGCTCTGGACACCATACCGAGGAACTGGCTGGGGAGCCCCCGGAAGGTTTTTTGTTCAAATAACAGTGTTTTGGTGGGTATCAGAGTGGCTGGATGGGAAGCCAGAGAGACCAGTGGCAGGAAGACCAGTTAGGAGAGACAAAGAGGCCCTGAGTCAGGCAAGTGAGGCTGGGATGGAGTGACGGGGAAGGGAAGGGCAGGGCTCCCAGCAGGCCCGACCTTCCGCAGCTACCATCTCTCATCTTCTGTGGCTTTCCTCTGCCTTGCTGTTTGCTACTTGTCCCCCTTGGGACCTGTTTCTCAGCTGAATGATGAGCAAGGTCGAGCAGGATGTACCATGTATAGCTGCACTTCTCCAACCCCCTAGGCAGGTCCTCAGCCAGAATAGTGACCACAGGTCTCAGTTGCCTGTCCACCCAGAACTGTTTCCCATTTGCCTGAAACTCAGTGGTGATCTGG
Organism: Raphicerus campestris; assembly: GCA_006410735.1. Lineage (NCBI taxonomy): Eukaryota > Metazoa > Chordata > Mammalia > Artiodactyla > Bovidae > Raphicerus > Raphicerus campestris. Next base: position 84,836 of record SJYW01027138.1, read on the forward strand.
GAGCCTTTGAGTCAGACAAGTGTGGATTCAGATGCCACTGCTGCTTTCCATTGGCTGGGTGACTTCGGATAAGTGACTTATGTTTTCTGTGCCCTCATTTCCTTCTATGAAAAAGGGAACTGAAATAACAAGATCTGTCTTATGGGGCTGTTGGGAGGATTAAGAATGTGAGATAGATGGGGCTTCCCAGGTGGGTCAGTGGTAAAGAATCTACCTGCCAATGCAGGGGGCACAGGTTCGATCCCAGGTCTGGGAAGATCCCACACGCCTCAGAACAACTAATCATATGTGCCATAACTATTGAGCCTGTGCTGTAGAGCCCAGGAGCCACAACTACTAAAGCCCAAGCACCCTAGAGTCCACGCTCTGCAACAAGACAAGCCACCACAATGGGAAGACACACAGGGCGACTAGAGGAGTAGCCCCTGGTTGCTGCAACTAGAGAAAAGCCCACGCAGCAACGAAGACCCAGCACAGTCAAAAAAGACAAAAAAAGGGAAAGTGATCTGGAGAAAGATCAGAGGACGGGGGAGGCAAGAGAGAAGGGGCAGGACCTGCCAGGACAGCGGGTACAGGGAGGGTGGCATGCACGGGTGTGAGGAGGGTTTCCTGCTGGAGACACAGCTGGAGAGAGACTCTTCCTGTTGTGTGTGTGTGTGTGTGTGTGTGTGTGTGTGTGCAGTCTGCAACTATTTTGGTAAACAGACAGCAAACACGCTCTCCTTGATTTTCTTCCCTGACAGCACGCACAGGGTATAAAATATATCATCTGGAAATCAACAGCAAAACATGATTATCCTTCCATGCCAAACCAGAAGGAGAGTGAAATGCAGAAACTAGCATCAAGGCAAGTGAGGCATCAAATTAGATGCAGAAACATCAGGAAGAAGGACCCTTATGGTGTTTTTATGGTCAAATTAACTGGTCTATGTAACACTCATCATGCAATAAAGCACCCATTCAATGGGCTACCCAGAGTGCAGAAAACTGGCACCGTTGGTACCAAGAGTTTTAAAAAAAGAGCTGAGATGATCTAGGTGCCATTTTTAATGAAATTTGTTGGTACTCAAAGAGTTTGTGTGTACATAATGCTTCCCAGGTGCACTGCCTCCAGGAATTACCTTATTTAGGCCTTACCATGGCCCCACGGGGAAGAAAGTTCACCTCATTTACCTCTGATGTCAGGGGAGGGCCAACAGGCCTAGGGAGCTTAGGGAGCCTCACAGTCTGAGACCACCCAGCTGTTTCCCCAGGTGAGCTGTCCCCAGGCTCAGCATTACTGCTAATGTAGGTACTTCACCCACACAGGGCTGACGCATGGAGCATGCACCCCCAGGTTACACCTTATCTGGGACTTCTCTATACCAGTGGTCCCCAACCTTTTCGCCACTAGGGACTGGTTTCATGGAAGACAACTTTTCTACAGACTGGAGGTGGGGAGGGGGATGGTTTGGGGATGATTCTTAGAAGGAGCACACAACCTAGACCCCTCGAACTCGCAGTTCACAGTAGGGTTCGCACTCCTATGAGAATCTAATGCTGCCTCTGATCCGACAGAGGGCGGAGCTCAGGCAGCACTGTGAGCGATGGAGGGCTCCTATAAATATACGTGAAGTTTTGCTCGCTCACCAGCCCCTCACCTCCTGCTGTGCGGTCTGGTTCCTAACAGGCCACAGACTGGTACTGGTCCATAGCACAGGAGTTAGGAACCCCTGCTCCAGACATATCTTCAGACCATGAAAACCCACTGCTGTCTGCCTCAGATGGGAATTTATGACAATCAACTGCTGATAAGCAATTCCTTTAAGACTGCTCTAAGGGAACAAAGCATGTGTTTACAAACACTAGGGATGGTTCTGTCTAGGGACAGTGGCCCTCTCTGCCAGGCTCACCTGTGTATCGGAATCCATGGATGAAACCCCCAGCAGATTTCCGGTAATCCACTGAGTGGCTGGCAGTCCCCAGAATGAAGAGGCCCCGGCTCCCTTTGGATTCATAGCTGGCTCTGACCAGGGGATATTTCTCACTGAGTTCACTCCCTGAAGAGAGTCGGAGTGACCTGTGAGTGGAAAGGGCTGTGAATTAAAATCACTGCTGTGTATGAAACACTTTTTACAGGCCTAGCACTGAGCTGATTTAAACCACACCCCAACCCTAGAAGGCAGGTATGATCATGTCCATTGAACAGACAGAATAACTGACCTTCAGGGTAAAGATGTGGTGGGGCAGGGGCACAGCCAGGACTCAAGCCTGACTGGAGCCTCAGCTCTGGGTCCCTGTGTGACCTGACAGGAAGATCCATTCAGGCCCTCCAGAGTCTCCTTATCCACCCAGGGCCTGAACCAGAGGGCTATGCTGAGAGATCTAGTTCCTCCCCTCCATTTGGACTCACTTGCTGAAAATGGAGAAGTCAAATTTCCAGCCCAGGCAGCGGATGACCCGGTCATAGGCCACGCGCATGGCAAAGTTGTCATTGTTGTCCTGGGGGAGGGGGATGGCGTCAGAACTCTGGTTGAAGAACTCCTCCACGTAGAGCTTCAGAGTGATGTGGAACTTGCCCTTGTGGTCTTTGACGATGGCCAAGTCTGTTAGGTCGGACTCGAGCAAGCCGTCCAGGGACTTCAGCTGGTAGGTGTCCAGCAGGCCATTGTTGATGGCCCTGGGGCCCAAAGTGCATGTCAGGAGAGAGAGAGAAGGGTCTGTGCTAGGTGAGGGAGACTCAGGCAGGGGTGCTCAGTCAGGTGGGGGGCAGGGCGGCTCTAGAGGGGCTGGCAGCCCAGCACACACACCTCCCAGCATACCTGAGGTCTCCGACGTAGTGGGTGGCCCAGGAGAGCCGGACCCGGGAGCGGCTCAGCATGTGGATGAAATTGGTGACACTGAAGATGTTCTCTGCCGTCTCAAAGGCCGAGTTCCCCCGGCCCAGGATCAGCACATTCTGACCCTCAAAGTCCTTGGGATCCACAGACACGGACTCATAACCATCCACATATTCAGAGCCAGGGAAGTCCACCTGGTTGGGGACCGACAAGCCAGTGGCCACAAGAAGGACGCTGCAGGTGGGGGACATAGGGAGAATGGCTTAGCCTCTCAGCTATGAGGCCACTAAATAAAAAAATCCCTCTTTGGACCTGCTGCCTGGCTGGCCGGCCCCACCCAGCCTGCTAGCTCCTAAAGGAAAGCAGGTCATTCGTTCCTTTACCTACTTCCTGACCTATCCCACTGTATCTGACACTTTACCTCAGACCCCTCACTGAATGATCCACTGGGTATAGTTTGTTTTCACCTTTCTGGGATTATACCAAATGTGAGAATCAGTTTTACTCTGTGACTCTAGAGAGGGTGACACCATGAGAAACTGAGTAATTCAGTTAATTTTGAACACAGCAGCCATACCAAGTACCACCTTCATCATGAAAATGAAACTAGACACTCTGCTTTCCCCTTTCTTACTTCCCTGGCAGATGCAAAATCTGCTGAGCAGTGATTCTGTATGAGTCCTTGTACTGAGTACTTTCTGACTCATCTCACTGCTCAGAGCAGGTCTGCATCGGTGTTATTTGGCCTGTGTTACAGGTGAAGACTGCTGGCTCCAAGTGGGCCCATGGACGCCATAGCTCGTCAGATAGCAGAGCTAGAATCTGACCTCAGCCCGGCCTAATTTCAGAGTCCTGCTCTTTCTGCTGATGGGGATTACCATCTTGTGGTGGGCAAGCCAGGAGCTGGACCCTGCTGGCCTGCAGAGGAAAGAGTGGATAACAAGATAGTTTCAAAACAGGAACAGGTGGTCTGGAGATAGGGCCTGGGCAGTCCCCACCCCTCCCTTGTTTTCTGAGCTGTCCACTGGCTTACATCTGACTTGCCAATACGGTAACACTTTGAAGTCCTAAGATGCGAGGGTCCAAACTGACCCCGCTCCCTAGGCTGTAACAAACAAGGAATAAGGCTGTGCCTCAGGCAAAAGGCTTAAGAAGATGAACTGTGATGGAGCACTTGCCTGGGGCCAGGTGCTAGGCTGACAACCAGGAAGGGGGAGTCAGTCTGGTGGGGCGTTAACACAGGCTTCAGAGTCAGAAAGACATGTGCAGTCAAGTGGCAGCTGCTACTTATTAGCTGTGTGACAGAACACCAGTTACTTAACTTCTCTGAGCCTCAGTTTGTCATTCATAAAATGGGGATCAGTGAACCTCCTTCATAGGGTCCTTGTGAGGATTAAACAAGCACGGTAGAATGTGTAACTCTGAGTTGGAGTTGTCTACACAATATTAAGCTTTCTCCCAGGCCAAAGCAAGCTAAAGCTGAATGCTGGCAGCACTGCCTGTTGTGCCTGGCTCTCATTCAGTTCTGAAGTCCTACCGAGCCCAGCTAACACTTATTGGACACTTGCCAGCATTTCTCAGAATGAATTTTGGGGAACACAAGTTCTAGGAGATGCGCTACAAAAAGGGTTTTGTAGGTGCATAAGCTCAGATAATGCTGAATATTTTACCCAATGTTGGAGCCCTTCAGTGAATGTGAAAATATTTAAGACTGAAAAATCCTGGAGGAAAGAAATGGTCAGAATTTTCAAATATCTTTGGGTACACACATTTCTAGGAAACACCTGGGAAATGATGGATGAACTGAACCTCTGTGTACTGGATTTCATTGGGAACAAAGACAGGGAGGGGGCTTCCTGGTTGGCTCAGTCCGTAAAGAGTGCGCCTGCAATGCACAAGACCCAGGTTTGATCCCTGGGTTGGGAATATCCCCTGGAGAAGGAAATGGCAACCCACTCCAGTATTCTTGCCTGGAGAATCCCATGGACAGAAGAGCCTGGTGGGCTACAGTCCATGTGTTCCCGAGAGTTGGACATGACTTAGCAACTAAATCATCACCAAAGATGGCCTGAAATACCCTTTTCCTCCCATTTCTCCCACACCTATGGGCCAACTAATGGGTTTTCTTCCTCCCAGAAAGGCCCCAGCTTCAGCAGGTGAGCTCTGCAGCTAGGTCCCTTACCTACACTGGTATGCCTGGCCCCGGTGGTCAGTCAGGATGAAGTAATGGCCATTCCAGGCCCCGCGATCCTTGTTCACAGTGACGTGGGCAATGGTTGTGTTATAAAGCACGTGAAGCCCCAGCCGCTCTGCAAAGTCGCTCAGGTAGCGCACCATGTCGCTGGCGTCGGGATAGTAAGCGTCCGAGTAGTGTCTGAAGAGCAGCCGGGGGTCATGGCTGAGCAGAGAGTTCCAGTCGTGACGCAGGTTGAACTCGGCATTGGTCTTGCCAGTGTACCGCTTGTTGATGCTGATGAGCTTGCGGTGCCGGGGGTAGCGCGTGAAGAAGCTGCCCGGCACCGGGGCGCGTTCGAACACCATGTAGTCTCTGCCTGCCCTTTGCAGAAAGTAGGCCATCTGCAGGCCCGCGGGCCCAGCGCCCAGGACGCAGTAGTCCCGATGCACGGGCGCCCAGGACTGGGCAGGGCGCAGGTAGATAGCCAGGTGCAGGGCGATGGTCAGGAGCAGCCCCGAGGCGCCCCACAACGGGGCGGCGGCGGAGAGGCCCATCCTACGGCAGACCAGAGTGGTGAGGCCTTGGACCACGCTAGGCCCTCGAGGCCGGGGGACAGGAGCCAGGAACTGGGGGGCCTAGAGAGAGGCAAGGGCTTGCCCGATTGCTCACTGCGATTTAGGGCGCAGCCAGAACCCAAAGGCCTCTGACCTCAACTACCCCGACTGCATCGTTTCTAGCTCGGATCTGGGCTCCCTCCAGGAGTCCCGAATCCTTCCAACTTCCTCAGGACCGTACTTCCCAGGGGCGCCGGACTCCTAACTGCCATGGTAATAAAAGGGTGGGTATCTTCCCCAATTTCCCCTAATTTCTGGGGTGCCCAACACCCTCCCATGGCCTCCCGAGGCCAGACCCTTGAGAGTCACGTCTTTTTGGCCTCGCCCCCGCGCTCCCGGCTCCAGGCTGGAGGAGGATTGGGCTGCACGGTCCTGTCCCCCGCCCGCGCCCGGCACCCTGGCCTCTTCGGTCACGTGACAGGGATGCCCCGGCACACCTGCCGCGGAGCCGCGCGAGGCCACTCTCCTGCAGACGCGCGGCATCCGGGAGCCGCTCCCCACGCGTGCGCTGTGCCCACGCCCGCAGCTCCCGCCTCCCCCCCGCCGGCCCACCGCGCGCACAGAGCTCGAACCTCCCAGCCGCTCCGGAGACAGCCCGCAGCCGAGTCAGGCCGCAATCGGCCGGCCCGCGCCTCCGCGGCGGCCCCGCCTCTCCCGCCCGACCAATGGCAGGGGGCAGGGTCACGTGGCGAGGCGCGACACGCCGGGAGGGGCTGGCCAGGGCTGGGCGCCAGGATGCCCGCGAGTGAAGCGCACGTGCTGTGCCGCCGGCCCACAGCCGCAGGGAAGGTGGTGGTAGGATTGAAGATCGAGTCTGGCAAGGGCGCGGAGCTCTTTAAAACTGTCTTTACCCTTGTAAGGGAGGCACGGGAGCAGATGGATTTTGGGAGATAAGCCCCTGTACACTTCATTAATGTGGGCAAGGACTAGTTCAGTTCAGTTCCGTTCAGTCGCTCAGTCGTGTCCGACTCTTTGAGACCCCATGATCGCAGCACGCCAGGCCTCCCTGTCCATCACCATCTCCCGGAGTTCACTCAGACTCATGTCCATCGAGTCCATGATGCCATCCAGCCATCTCATCCTCTGTTGTCCCCTTCTCCTTCTGCTCCCAATCTCTCCCAGCATCAGAGTCTTTTCCAATGAGTCAACTCTTCGCATAAGGTGGCCAAAGTACAGGAGTTTCAGCTTTAGCATCATTCCTTCCAAAGAAAGCCCAGGGTTGATCTCCTTCAGAATGGACTAGTTGGATCTCCATGCAGTCCAAGGGACTCTTGAGTCTTCTCCAACACCATAGTTCAAAAGCATCGATTCTTTGGCGCCCAACCTTCTTCACAGTCCAACTCTCACATCCATACATGACCACAGGAAAAACCATAGCCTTGACTAGACGGACCTTAGTCAGCAAAGTAATGTCTCTGCTTTTGAATATGCTATCTAGGTTGGTCATAACTTTTCTTCCAAGGAGTAAGCGTCTTTTAATTTCATGGCTGCAGTCACCATCTGCAGTGATTTTGGAGCCCCCCAAAAAGGAAGTCTGA
>SJYW01027138.1:92014-112267 GCA_006410735.1 Raphicerus campestris
TTGACTGACTCTTTGCAACCCCATGAACTGCAGCACGCCAGGCCTCCCTGTCCATCACCATCTCCCGGAGTTCACTCAGACTCATGTCCATCGAGTCCATGATGCCATCCAGCCATCTCATCCTCTGTTGTCCCCTTCTCCTTCTGCTCCCAATCTCTCCCAGCATCAGAGTCTTTTCCAATGAGTCAACTCTTCGCATAAGGTGGCCAAAGTACAGGAGTTTCAGCTTTAGCATCATTCCTTCCAAAGAAAGCCCAGGGTTGATCTCCTTCAGAATGGACTAGTTGGATCTCCATGCAGTCCAAGGGACTCTTGAGTCTTCTCCAACACCATAGTTCAAAAGCATCGATTCTTTGGCGCCCAACCTTCTTCACAGTCCAACTCTCACATCCATACATGACCACAGGAAAAACCATAGCCTTGACTAGACGGACCTTAGTCAGCAAAGTAATGTCTCTGCTTTTGAATATGCTATCTAGGTTGGTCATAACTTTTCTTCCAAGGAGTAAGCGTCTTTTAATTTCATGGCTGCAGTCACCATCTGCAGTGATTTTGGAGCCCCCCCAAAAAGGACTAGTTGGCTACCCAGTACTTTGAAACTGGAAACTAAGTTGGTGAAACCAAGACCAGTAAAGCAACTGAGTTTTTGCTACAATGATTCAGTCTATCCTTCACTAAGTAACAAACAGGACTGACTTGATCTTCCATCAGAAGAGGGGGCTCTACTCTACTACTCTTGCCTGGAAAATTGCATGGACCAAGGAGCGGACACGACTGAGCGTCTTCACTTTCACTTTCATGCCCTGGAGAAGGAAATGGCAACCCACTCCAGTGTTCTTGCCAGGAGAATCCCAGGGACCTCAGACCTGGTGGGCTGCCGTCTATGGGGTCACACAGAGTCGGACATGACTGAAGCGACTTAGCAGCAGCCGCAGCAGCAGGGGCTGTTTCCAATATAATGTAGCTGACTAGCCAAATGGAACTCAGAGGAGGTTTGCTTAATTAAGATCATAGAGTTGAGAACTGGAGTATGGAATTAACACACACACACACACTCCCATTTATACTCCAAATCATGAGCTGTTTCCAAACTTTTTATTAATTTATGAAGCCTGTTTTATGTGCTTGATATCCATTAACAATTAATGATCTATCTAAGGAAGAAATGGAGAATTTTAATTGAGCCAACCTAAAGCTGGCTTAAAACTTAACATTCAAAAAAACTAAGATCATGGCATCTGGTCCCATCACTTCGTGGTAAATAGATGGGGAAACAATGGAAACAGTAACAGACTTTATTTTCTTGGGCTCCAAAGTAACCACAGGCGGTGACTGCAGCCATGAAATTAAAAGACGCTTGCTCCTTGGAAGAAAAGCTATGACAAATGAAGACAGCATGTTAAAAACAGAGACATCACTTTGCTGACAAAGGTCCATACAGTCAAAGCTATGGTTTTTCATGTATGGATGAGTTAGACCATAAAGAAGGCCGAGTGCCTTTTGAATTGTGGTGCTGGAAAAGACTCTTGAGAGTCCCCTGAACAGCAAGCAGATCAAACCAGTACATCCTAAGGGAAATCAACCTTGAATACTCATTGCAAGGACTGAAGCTGAAGCTACACTACTTTGGCCACCTGATGCAAAGAGCTGACTCATTGGAAAAGACCCTGGTGCTAGGAAGGATTGAGGGCAAGAGGAGAAGGGGGAGATAGAGGATCAGATGGTTAGGTGGCATCATCGACTCAGACATGAGTTTGAGCAAACTCAGGGGGACCATGAAGGACAGGGAAACCTGATGTGCTGCACCCCATTGGATTGCAGAGAGTCGGACAAGCCTGGGTGACTGAACAGCAACAAAGGACTGTAACCTAGGAGACAAGTCTTTCAGAAAGCTCTGAGGACTGTAACGAAGGGGTAGGGGAGGGAGGCCAGTTTACCTGTGATTCTGATGAAGGGACATATGCAATCAAGCACACGGCTTGGTAGAAGGTTGTTGCTCTTTAGAGGAATTAACAGCTTAATGGTTTTAGTGCTTAAGTATGGCAAGATACAAGAGACTGGGTTCAGGAATTTTTCTCTTGAAAATATCTGTCTGAAGGCCAGTCCTACCAGTTTTCCTAGAGGACAAAAGTGCCTTGTCTAAATTCTCATCCTGAGTTCCTCTCATGGTATATGTAGGTCATCAAGTGGCTAATGACTTGATTCTTGTAGAACTGGGTGGGAGGCTATATTCCTTATTTTACAGTCCCTTCCCTTTCAGTCTTAATGTTGGCCAAGGTTTGAGAGGTATTCTGTGACTGATATAGCCCATGGTGGTAGGAATGCCCATTCCCAGGCCAGGCAAGGAATCACTGATAAGCCATTCAGTCTGGACTGGGCTCTGTTAGTAGTAGCCAAAAGCCTCTGGACCTCTTGTGTTACTGGCCTGTTATGGTTCAGGTAATGATTCTCTCTAGTTTCTTCCCATTATCTATAGAGTCAGACTTACTGTCATTGACCTTGTAGAACTGTGTATTTGTTGTGGCCGCATCGTCATCATTTTTATTGGAGACTGTCACACATCTGGTTGTGCAAGAAACAATATTCTTAAGGACTTCTTTGGTAGTCCAGTGGTTAAGAATCTGCCTTCCAATGCAGGGAACATGGGTTCCATCTCAGGTTGGGGAACTAAGATCCCATATACCGTGGGGCAACCAAGCCTGTGAGCCACAACTACTGAGCCTGAGTGCTCAGGAGCCCATGCACAACTGGGGAGAAGCCCACAGGCTGCAACAAACAGCTTGCACGCCACAGCTAAGACCACTAGCAAAAAAAAAAAAAAAAAAAAAAAAAGTCTTGTAAAATAGGCAGAATATGTGAAATATAGCTAGCAACATTCTTTCCTAAGGAAGTATTTAAGCTGAGAGCTTTCATTGGGTGCAGCCCAGTAACTCCCCAGGTCATCTGCAGTCCTTTCTGCCCCCATCACTGTCTTTAAGGGAAATGGCACATTGGCATTGTACATAGAGTTCAACAAAGATATCTGCATGTACAAAGCAAGTGGTGGGTCACTGTGACCCCTTACAGGACTGAAACATGAATGTTATCTCCTAAGGAGTTCCATGACTGGTACCAGAAAAAAAATTGAACTTTATGGCTGAACAGGTTATTTCTGCCATTGAGGACTTGTGGTTAATGCGTAACACGAAAACACAATGTACCACTAGAGGGGAGGGAGGTTTTAACCTTTCTTGTCTTGGCTTAAAATGGAAATTTTTATCATTGGTAATATTGTAAACAAAGGGGCCTATGACAGAGCAGTGTAGACACTTAAGCCCAAATCCACTGCTCATGCTCAGCAACTGTGGCTGAAGTGGAGGCAATATAGAGGATGACTGGGTGACCCTGCACCCCACTCAAGTGAACTGGATGACGGGGGCTGGCTTTCCTGAGGTGAAATGTGAATCCTGAATGAGATTTACCTGCACAGAATACAGTGCATCTATGAATAAAGTAAGAAACTCAAGAGCTGTTAAGTAGTCCTGTGAGATGGGGCTGAGGGTTCCAGTGGGAAGGCAGCCATGTTGAGTTTGGAAAAACACTGGTTTTCCAGCTTTTCATCACTGAAACTTCTCCAGAAAGCCTTTCTTGAGCTTTCAGACCTAAGTACACCCTTAGGAATGCCATTTATCTGTTTTTTCCCTAGCGTGTTATTAGCCTCAGAGAAAAGCTCTTGTTAAAGCAGAAAGTAATCTTAAACATTATAGCAACCTCAGGGCTTCCATCAGTATCTGACATACAGGAGGCCCTTAGTAATTTGTTGAATAAACACTAAAAGCAGACAAAAGCATCTAACCAAAAATGAAGCTAGGGAGGTCAACTTCTTAGTAGTTATGATGATCGTGAGAATGGGTGTGGACAAATAATTAAGTACTTAAAACTGCTGGTCTTATCTTGTACTGGGAAATTAGGACTGATAAGGTATGGCAGGGCCTTCAGACTAGGCTGAGCCCGGACTGTAGAATGCTACCGGTTTTGAGGCAGGGCTATTTACAGCCATCAACCTGGGGGAAGTAGAGGACAGATGAAAGACATGAAGCAGGTGGAGGCTGCTGTTAAGATGTTTTTGGGCCACTTGTTCCAGATAATCCTGCTGGGTTGCATCCTGGGCCTGTAGGAGGTAGCTTGGGGAGTACCAGTCTGACCTTGAAACCCCACACGTCACACTATAATGTGAATTTTCTAATGCCCCACCTACACTGAAAACTCTCCAAGAAGCACACCTTAATAGTTTTCCTAGTAACTCGGACAATAAAGTCCGATACATTTTTCCTTGCTTTCTGAGGCTCAGTTATTTTGATCAAAATTGTTAAATATAGGACTGCTACCCAAAAGTGGAGCTAGTCTTATCTGTACAATGGCATCACTTCCACTAGCATCACAGTTCTGTGTCAGGATGAGATATTTGTTCATGACACCGTGCTTTGAGGGTGCCGGCTTGAGATCACATCACCAGCCCAAGCCAAGTGAAAGTTGCTCAGTTGTGTCCGACTCTTTGCGACCCCATGGACTATACAGTCTGTGGAATTCTTCAGGCCAGAATACTGAAGTGGGTAGCCTTCCCCTTCTCCAGAGGATCTTCCCAACCCAGGGATCAAACCCAGGTCTCCCACACTGCAGGCAGATTCTTTACCAGCTGAGTCACAAGGGAAGCCCAAGAATACTGGAGTGGGTAGCCTATCTCTTCTCTAGGGGAATCTTCCTGACCCAAGAAATCAAACTGGGGTCTCCTGCACTGCAGGTGGATTCTTTACCAACTGAGCTATCAGGGAAGTTTATATAAACCATTACAGTCAACAGCCTGTGGAAGACCCCTCAGGACATTCTGAAGCGGTCTCCTTCACAGCAGCGACCTNAGGAGGCCCTTAGTAATTTGTTGAATAAACACTAAAAGCAGACAAAAGCATCTAACCAAAAATGAAGCTAGGGAGGTCAACTTCTTAGTAGTTATGATGATCGTGAGAATGGGTGTGGACAAATAATTAAGTACTTAAAACTGCTGGTCTTATCTTGTACTGGGAAATTAGGACTGATAAGGTATGGCAGGGCCTTCAGACTAGGCTGAGCCCGGACTGTAGAATGCTACCGGTTTTGAGGCAGGGCTATTTACAGCCATCAACCTGGGGGAAGTAGAGGACAGATGAAAGACATGAAGCAGGTGGAGGCTGCTGTTAAGATGTTTTTGGGCCACTTGTTCCAGATAATCCTGCTGGGTTGCATCCTGGGCCTGTAGGAGGTAGCTTGGGGAGTACCAGTCTGACCTTGAAACCCCACACGTCACACTATAATGTGAATTTTCTAATGCCCCACCTACACTGAAAACTCTCCAAGAAGCACACCTTAATAGTTTTCCTAGTAACTCGGACAATAAAGTCCGATACATTTTTCCTTGCTTTCTGAGGCTCAGTTATTTTGATCAAAATTGTTAAATATAGGACTGCTACCCAAAAGTGGAGCTAGTCTTATCTGTACAATGGCATCACTTCCACTAGCATCACAGTTCTGTGTCAGGATGAGATATTTGTTCATGACACCGTGCTTTGAGGGTGCCGGCTTGAGATCACATCACCAGCCCAAGCCAAGTGAAAGTTGCTCAGTTGTGTCCGACTCTTTGCGACCCCATGGACTATACAGTCTGTGGAATTCTTCAGGCCAGAATACTGAAGTGGGTAGCCTTCCCCTTCTCCAGAGGATCTTCCCAACCCAGGGATCAAACCCAGGTCTCCCACACTGCAGGCAGATTCTTTACCAGCTGAGTCACAAGGGAAGCCCAAGAATACTGGAGTGGGTAGCCTATCTCTTCTCTAGGGGAATCTTCCTGACCCAAGAAATCAAACTGGGGTCTCCTGCACTGCAGGTGGATTCTTTACCAACTGAGCTATCAGGGAAGTTTATATAAACCATTACAGTCAACAGCCTGTGGAAGACCCCTCAGGACATTCTGAAGCGGTCTCCTTCACAGCAGCGACCTCACCTGAAGCTTCAAAGACTGCCCTGCTTCATCTTTACAGTGATGTGTGCGTCTCAGGGCAGCAGTTGGGTCTGGCATGTAGCCAGCTTGTGCTTGTGAAATGGACTTCCTATGGGGACCTCACAATGGACCTCACTCCCTGGCAAAGGATAATTTCAAGCGGTTCCAAGAACAAAAAACCCCAGGGCATTCACCTTCTAGCAGGAATGTAAAACCACTAATGCTGAGAACAAAGGAGGGAGCCCAGATTATGAACTCCAGAGAGACTCTGCTGTGTCTCACCCTCCCTCTCTGAAGGGCTACTCGGAGAAGAAGGGCTGTCGGTCATAACATAGGCACAGATGAAGGTAAGGGACTAAATAGAATTTATTTCAATGGCCCAGCTTCAGAGGGCAAGAGTCAGACACACATCCACCAGGTATTCAGGGTCCTCCAGGCTCAATGCAGTCGCAGAAGCCAGTTCCGTGTCACCATCTGGTTCAGGCTTCTTCCTCTGAAACATACAAAGGTTGTATCAAATTGGTGAATTGCTTATGCTTTCCAATACTTTCACTCAGATGTAAAACCATTCAGATCCTCAGAGGACTAACAAGTTTTTCCTTTAGTCACCAACTGGTGAAGCAGGTAAGAGAACGATTTAAGGCCTAGCATGAACCTGGAGCATCATTCCTCCCTGGGGTCACTGGCTAGTACCAGGCAGGGACTTCTAGCACCTTCCTCTAGACGTTTCCTTCCTGCCCTAACTCTCCTCGCCAAACCTGTCAAGTGCTTTGAAGGCTCTGGAAGTGGCTTCTGGAACTAGACTCAATGCCATACCAAGTGAAGCCTCAGGGGATTCCCGGAGTTTTCCACTGAGGTTAGAGGACTGAGGCTGCAGCACTTGGGCCCCAACCAGCCCACAGGTCACGCCAGACTTCTGAGGGAGGCTTGCTACACACACCTTCTTCTTCCTCTTCCTCCTCCTCCTCCTCCTCGTCGTCCTCATCAGAGCTGAAGGTGCCATCGGGCAGGCTGTAGACACGGATGACCTGCTTGTTGGGGTCCTTGAGGATGAGGTACTTGCCCTCCTCCAGCTTCATGCAGATGTCGATGACGCAGCGCAGGATGCCCCAGGCATTCTCTACACTCAGGTTGATCTGACTGGCGAATTCGTTGGGCTTGAACTGCTGGGTACCCAGGATGACGTGGCGTGAGGAGTCTTTCACGTGGTACCGGGACACGTAACTGTCGGGGGGAGGAGTGTTAGGGTGGGGCCCGCCAGCACAGACCACGTGGCATGGGACATGCAACTAGGGGGAGGCAGGTGGCAGTGTTAGGGTGGGGCCCGCTGGCACAGATTGTGTGGCACTGGGACACAACTACTGGGGGGAGGACTGTTAGGGTGGGGCCCACCAGAACAGAGACACAGCTGTGCCTGGGGTTGAGTTATCAGTTAAATGGCGGCCTCGTGCTTGTCCCAAGAAAAGGGAGAAAAGGGCAGCCTTGGTCTCCTAACGCGAAGACCCATCCTTTCCGAAGATGAGCTCCTGGCTCCTGGGCAGGAATCTCACCCAAGCTTGAGGTACTCGGATCCGGCCAGCAAAGCACAGCAGGTCCAGCGGGCCAACTTGTAGCTGTTGTTTTTCAGCTCGGTGGCAATGACAGCCCCTCGCTGAGAATCAAGCTTCTGTCGCCAGTCAACACCGTTACAGTGCTGTGGGAGGAGGGCCCGGGTTATAGGCGCCAAGGCACCATGCTGCCCGTGGACTGCTGGCCCCTCTGGTAGAGAAGGAGGTCCCTAGTGGGCTTAACCAGGGAGGGGAAAGCCCACAGGTAGAGCAGAAGGAAGGCATCATTTAAGGGGCAGGGCCTCCGTCCCTCCCTGGCACAGCCTGCCACACAGCTGGTGCTCAACAAGCTTAACTTCTCTCTTCACAAGGTCTCAACCAGACCAGGACACATATTCACACAGGTGAGAAACAAGTGCCATACAAGTGTTTATCACATGGGGTATGGAGAGGAAGAGTTTCACAAGGGAGTGTGACAGTTCACCTGTGGAGCATACTGGCAGAAGCTGGAGTTGGAAGATCTGAGAGGGACAAGGAAGGGATGGACTGCTTTAGTGTGGAAGCCCGCAGAGGGAGGGGAGGTCAGGTAGGTTTGACCTGATGGAGAGGGAGTTAGGGAGGTCAGTTAAGAGACAAATGCAAAATATCAGGCATCATGAGTAGGGTCCTGAACTAGGGTGATGTCAGTGAAACCCAGGGCTGGGCAAGTAGACAGACTGAGCCGGACAGCAGAATTCAAGGGTGCAGAGGAGGAGGAGGAGACGTTTGAGGCTTTGAGCCTAAGAGAGGAGGAGAAATGACACCAGTGGACAGTCAAGCCAGAGGGAATGACAAAGGAAGACACTGCAAGGACAAAGTATTTTAGAAAAGAACCACCACCAAAAAATTCCAAAACAAAATGATGGAACAGGAGTCAGAAGAGATTTCAGGAATCATTTCTGGAGTTCAAGGATGAGGCTTGGGGTTACGCTTAATTCTAAGATGGTCCCTGGTGGCCCTGCTCTTGCTGCATCTGCTATCCCAGAGGCTGGGGGAACCCTGAGTATAACTACGCAGGATCATGCTACCTCGTGTCTAAAGAGAATCTGCAGATGGAATCAAGGTCCCTTAAGATAGGGAGATCATCTGAGTGAACCACACACAGTATAAAGAAATGACTGCGGCAAAAGAGTTGCATAAGGGACTGACCCTAAGAGAAGGCGCCACTGGGGGATTAAAAAGGAGGGGAAACAGCAAAGGAAACGTGAAGGCAGCTGAGAAATGTGCAGGACCAGATTATGGCAGTAGCTGAGGGCACAGTCACACAGAATGATGTTCCTGGGAGGCTGTGGTCAAAGTCTACGAAAAGGCCACTGGTTCAGAGCTAGGTTCGCAGCAAACCTTCCAGGGTGATCTCAGCAGGTGACAGAACCTAAAGAACACCTGAGAAGTGAAACCTGGTGTCCGGAATGCTAAACCCTGGGCTCTAACGCAGGCACAGCACAATGGCCCCTGACCTCCATCTCACTGGACCCTCGTTAACACAGGCCTGTCCTTGCTGTCCTAACCAAGACTCTTTTATTCTACACACCAGTGACCAGAAGCATGGCCACACATTTTAAATTCAGGTGTGTAGGCCAGGTACTTTCAGAAAGGATGATAGCCCCATCCTGGCACACCAGCCTGGGAGAACGAAACGAGAGGGAAAAATGAAGGATGTGTATTTCTTTCAAGATGCCCCTCCTGAAAAGCCAAATCTGGGATAATGTGAGAATCTGAGTTCAGTAAGAGACAAAATTAAAAAAAGGGAGCCACAAGTTTGAAAACCAGGTAGGGGCTGCCATAAGTGAAATAACAGGTCAGAAAGGAGAGCTGCCAGCCCAGCTCATAAGGAGAGACTTGCAGAGGGCAGAAGCCAACAGGAGGTCGGAATGGACAGAGACAGAAAACACCGAGGAAAGATAATCACCCGCACACACGATCTCTTCCTCAAAGCGGAACTAAGTAGGGGAAAACTCAGAAGACAGAAAACCTGTGTAAACGAGGCAAGGGGAAGAGACACAGGCTGCAGGCGCCAGCCCGGGACACAGTGCCCCGCATGCCTCACCCTGGAGTCCCACTCGTTGAGGGTCTTAATGTTGATGAAAGACACCTCCCCGTTGGCTCCAGTCATGACGCCATCGTGCTCACAGCGGACGATGAGGTCAATGTCGTCCCCGAGCTTCCACCGGCGGTAACTGCAAGGANTAATTCATTAACTCCTCAACAATCTCCTTCCGAGGTAGGGCCAGTATTAGCCCCACTTTCCAGAGAAGAAAACTGAGGCACAGAGATATCAAGAAATCGCCCAAAGTCACAACACTAATGGAAGAAAATCTGAACCCTGGGAAACTGGCTTCAGAGTCCACACTTTGTGTAAGGCCAGTACTCCTCTCAGGAAGAGTAATAACCAGGGGCTCCAGACAGATATCTGCCAAACAATTCCTACCCAAAACTCATGCATTTATCATCCATTCTAATCCCCTGAAAATGCCCAGAAGCTGAGTTCCCAGGGGAAAATTCACCACACAAATATTTCCAGAGTCTGGGGAGCAATCAAAGAGCAAAGGATACTAAATTTATGAAACTCTCTTCATTTTCCCATGATGGGGAGAGTTCCTACAGAGGTGACACCTGTGTGATCCAAAAGGGCATGAACCTGGAAGCCCCATCCTCCCACCTAAACTTAAATTACACTACAGGAAGCGGACTGAGGGAGAGTGTGGTGGTCTCAAAACAATATACCCTTATATATTACCAGGGTCCTACAACACGTCAGATGCAACACCACTAAACCCCTAGGCCCCCATTTCAGATAAAAAAATACACAGTTCAGCCAAATCAAGCAGCTGATTTCATCATTTCAAGATAGACTTGGTTTCTAGGGGCTTAAGTATAACACTCTTCCCATTATTTTACAGCTGGACAGCAGCCTGAAAAGATCCTGGGTTTCAGATCACATCAATAACAGTAAGATATCTCCAAACACACTTTAAAAGGGGTGGAAGAAAGTCGCTTGGTTTCAACGCGTAAAATGAAAAGTAGGCAGAGTACAATGTAACCAATAGGGGAAACTAAATCTTTCAGTTGAAACGGAGTGACAGCTGTACTGGCTACAGATACAGGATGAGGCGGCATCAACAGGACAGTCATAAGGAGAGCCTTGTGGCTGGCAGGTCATGTACTGTACACGTTTTCGCAGCACTGCAGATCGTCTGCCAACTCCTGGCGGGTTAGTGTCAAATCAGAGATCAATCAACTACATCCTAGCCTTCCANTCAGAAGGAGAGCCTTGTGGCTGGCAGGTCATGTACTGTGCACGTTTTCGCAGCACTGCAGATCGTTTGCCAACTCCTGGCGGGTTAGTGTCAAATCAGAGATCAATCAACTACATCCTAGCCTTCTATTTCATAGGCAAGGAAAAGAAACATTTAGACGGTGAACTCCTCAGAGCAGAGCTGAACATCGCTCAGTTTGGCACATCCAATAGCCCTCTCATAGAAACTCAGGGAACCGTGGGGCACTTTAAAAGACCCTGAGACTCAGCGGCGTTAATGGCATGTTCACATCAGAACAGAATGTCGGTGTTGACTCCAAGGGAAAGAGACCTCAACCACAGGCTCTGCCCGGCACTGGGTCGGACCTGGCCGGGGGTGGGGGGAGGGTACCGAAGGCGGATTCCTGCCCCGCCCAGCGGAGGAATAGGGAGGCAGGAGGTGGGGTACGGAGGTCTCTTCCGGTAGGCCCCCGAAGGCCAGGCGCAGCCCAGCTGTGCTCTGGAGGCTCGCGGAAGCGTACGGAATACGCTGCTTACCTGTAACGGCCGTAACCGGCCCCGATGGTGAGAGATAGTCTAGGCCGGATACCGCGCCACCGCCTGAGCGCCGGGGAACCGGGAAAAGAGGAAACATGCGCGCGCAGCGGCCGGTACCGTAAACATCACCGACGGTGTCGTAAACTGCTTCTTGGCTTCCTTCCGGTTCGACGGAGGAACACATAAGTCGTAAAGCGAAGGCACATCCGGAAGTTCGTCACTGTTCTTTTCGCGGTGTTATTTAGCCTTCGAGGTGATTGATAGACACCGGAGGATGTTTACAGTTACGTCATGGGGCATCCGGCGACACTCCGAGAGTTTCAAGTTTCTTGAAACGTGGCGGCCTTGTAGTTGGAGTTGGAAGCGGAGACTGGCTGATAGCCCCTCTATGTCCCACAATGCCTTTCGGGCCGCTCTGGCCCCTCTGTATCCCACAATGACCCGCGGCTCCTGCCTTCTTTAAAAGATCGTGTGGTTCCAGTTTCACCGTTAGGGGGAGTTCGAGTCTTTCAGGCAGGTATTTGTGGCTACTCGCTGAGCTTTCAGCGGTTTCGGAAACAGACCAGGAGGTGTAGTGACCTGAGTAGATCAGACTACAAGTGTCGGAGGTCGCTACCAGTGTTCAAACCATACCTCCGCAGTTCTCAGACTTTCTTGTTTGACAAAGATTCTCGGAGTGCTAATTTGAAAAATGAAGATTCTGGGTCCCCTTCCATAGACTGTTATACCAGCGTGGCTTAGCTGGAGCTCAGAAATCTGCATTTTAATTCGGGGCGACTGAAGTGGCGACTCAGGAACCACCTTCCTACGATGCCAACGGTGCTGTCTTTTTGGAAACTCAGCCTACGGAGTTTGTCCTGCAGCACGCCAGGCTTCCCTGTCCATCACCAACTCCCGGAGTTCACTCAGTCTCACATCCATCGAGTAGGTGATGCCATCCAGCCATCTCATCCTCTGTCGTCCCCTTCTTCTCCTGTCCTCAGTCCCTCCCAGCATCAGTGTCTTTTCCAATGAGTCAACTCTTCGCATGAGGTGCCCAAAGTACTGGAGTTTTAGCTTTAGCATCATTCCTTCCAAAGAACACCCAGAACTGATCTCCTTTAGAATGGACTGGTTGGATCTCCTTGCAGTCCAAGGGACTCTCAAGAGTCTTCTCCAACACCACAGTTCAAAAGCATCAATTCTTCTGCGCTCAGCCTCCTTCACAGTCCAACTCTCCCATCTATACATGACCACAGGAAAAACCATAGCCTTGACCAGACGGACCTCTGTTGGCAAAGTAATGTCTCTGCTTTTGAATATGCTATGTAGGTTGGTCATAACTTTCCTCCCAAGGAGTAAGCGTCTTTTAATTTCATGGCTGCAGTCACCATCTGCAGTGATTTTGGAGCCCCCCAAAATAAAGTCTGACACTGTTTNCTTTGCCATCTTTTAAAACCTTAAAAATACAAATAAAAAAGTAATTCCATGAAGAAAAGCCTCAAAAACAACAACAACAAAAAAAACAAAGTCTTCCACTTGGGGTAAGCTAATACATGATAAAGTCAAAGACGAAAAACACAACCCTCAACTACTGAGCTACTCTCCACTTAACCTCTTATAAATAATACTGTGAATACTTAAAACTCAGATGACTGCTGACCAGATTTATGTATCATATCTCACTGTTTTTTTCTTTTCCATTGTACTATCTCTGAAACGAACCTGCACCTTCTAATTGATGAGGTGACATATCGTATGTGGCAACTTTTCTTTCTTAGTGTTACATGAAGAAATTGTGCTTCTTGAATTCAGTGATGTCTTACAGATTTGATGAAATGTAATTAACTTTTTTTGAATTTAATAACCAGGTTTCAGTTCTCATTCACACCTTCACCAGACATACAATACTTAATTCCCCTAAACCTCAGTCTCTTTACCTGAAAAAATAATAAGATCCTTGTTTTATTCCCATCAGAGGATCGCTGTGAAAACCGTATATATTAATTAACCTGCGGAAATAGTTCCACTGTAAAACGCCAGACACTTACTACTCAGTCTTACAAAAATACATCTACACAGTGCCGAGAAAAAACAAGGGTCCATGAGTATATTCTGAAATGCAATCTTCCTTTGTTGTTCTTCCAATTTTCTGTTGTCAGTGTAAATTCTTATACAGGGCATAAAAGTCAGGCAGAAAGCCTGGCCGAAGGTTGAGGAAGCCAGAAGCCTTATGTCATGAAAGTGGCCGAACACAGCCAATGTTCATAAACATTATGAGTACGAGGCATGTTGTTAGTGTTTCCCACTAATTCATTAACTCCTCAACAATCTCCTTCCGAGGTAGGGCCAGTATTAGCCCCACTTTCCAGAGAAGAAAACTGAGGCACAGAGATATCAAGAAATCGCCCAAAGTCACAACACTAATGGATGAAAATCTGAACCCTGGGAAACTGGCTTCAGAGTCCACACTTTGTGTAAGGCCAGTACTCCTCTCAGGAAGAGTAATAACCAGGGGCTCCAGACAGATATCTGCCAAACAATTCCTACCCAAAACTCATGCATTTATCATCCATTCTAATCCCCTGAAAATGCCCAGAAGCTGAGTTCCCAGGGGAAAATTCACCACACAAATATTTCCAGAGTCTGGGGAGCAATCAAAGAGCAAAGGATACTAAATTTATGAAACTCTCTTCATTTTCCCATGATGGGGAGAGTTCCTACAGAGGTGACACCTGTGTGATCCAAAAGGGCATGAACATGGAAGCCCCATCCTCCCACCTAAACTTAAATTACACTACAGGAAGCGGACTGAGGGAGAGTGTGGTGGTCTCAAAACAATATACCCTTATATATTACCAGGGTCCTACAACACGTCAGATGCAACACCACTAAACCCCTAGGCCCCCATTTCAGATAAAAAAATACACAGTTCAGCCAAATCAAGCAGCTGATTTCATCATTTCAAGATAGACTTGGTTTCTAGGGGCTTAAGTATAACACTCTTCCCATTATTTTACAGCTGGACAGCAGCCTGAAAAGATCCTGGGTTTCAGATCACATCAATAACAGTAAGATATCTCCAAACACACTTTAAAAGGGGTGGAAGAAAGTCGCTTGGTTTCAACGCGTAAAATGAAAAGTAGGCAGAGTACAATGTAACCAATAGGGGAAACTAAATCTTTCAGTTGAAACGGAGTGACAGCTGTACTGGCTACAGATACAGGATGAGGCGGCATCAACAGGACAGTCATAAGGAGAGCCTTGTGGCTGGCAGGTCATGTACTGTACACGTTTTCGCAGCACTGCAGATCGTCTGCCAACTCCTGGCGGGTTAGTGTCAAATCAGAGATCAATCAACTACATCCTAGCCTTCCATTTCATAGGCAAGGAAAAGAAACATTTAGACGGTGAACTCCTCAGAGCAGAGCTGAACATCGCTCAGTTTGGCACATCCAATAGCCCTCTCATAGAAACTCAGGGAACCGTGGGGCACTTTAAAAGACCCTGAGACTCAGCGGCGTTAATGGCATGTTCACATCAGAACAGAATGTCGGTGTTGACTCCAAGGGAAAGAGACCTCAACCACAGGCTCTGCCCGGCACTGGGTCGGACCTGGCCGGGGGTGGGGGGAGGGTACCGAAGGCGGATTCCTGCCCCGCCCAGCGGAGGAATAGGGAGGCAGGAGGTGGGGTACGGAGGTCTCTTCCGGTAGGCCCCCGAAGGCCAGGCGCAGCCCAGCTCTGCTCTGGAGGCTTGCGGAAGCGTACGGAATACGCTGCTTACCTGTAACGGCCGTAACCGGCCCCGATGGTGAGAGATAGTCTAGGCCGGATACCGCGCCACCGCCTGAGCGCCGGGGAACCGGGAAAAGAGGAAACATGCGCGCGCAGCGGCCGGTACCGTAAACACCACCGACGGTGTCGTAAACTGCTTCTTGGCTTCCTTCCGGTTCGACGGAGGAACACATAAGTCGTAAAGCGAAGGCACATCCGGAAGTTCGTCACTGTTCTTTTCGCGGTGTTATTTAGCCTTCGAGGTGATTGATAGACACCGGAGGATGTTTACAGTTACGTCATGGGGCATCCGGCGACACTCCGAGAGTTTCAAGTTTCTTGAAACGTGGCGGCCTTGTAGTTGGAGTTGGAAGCGGAGACTGGCTGATAGCCCCTCTATGTCCCACAATGCCTTTCGGGCCGCTCTGGCCCCTCTGTATCCCACAATGACCCGCGGCTCCTGCCTTCTTTAAAAGATCGTGTGGTTCCAGTTTCACCGTTAGGGGGAGTTCGAGTCTTTCAGGCAGGTATTTGTGGCTACTCGCTGAGCTTTCAGCGGTTTCGGAAACAGACCAGGAGGTGTAGTGACCTGAGTAGATCAGACTACAAGTGTCGGAGGTCGCTACCAGTGTTCAAACCATACCTCCACAGTTCTCAGACTTTCTTGTTTGACAAAGATTCTCGGAGTGCTAATTTGAAAAATGAAGATTCTGGGTCCCCTTCCATAGACTGTTATACCAGCGTGGCTTAGCTGGAGCTCAGAAATCTGCATTTTAATTCGGGGCGACTGAAGTGGCGACTCAGGAACCACCTTCCTACGATGCCAACGGTGCTGTCTTTTTGGAAACTCAGCCTACGGAGTTTGTCCTGCAGCACGCCAGGCTTCCCTGTCCATCACCAACTCCCGGAGTTCACTCAGTCTCACATCCATCGAGTAGGTGATGCCATCCAGCCATCTCATCCTCTGTCGTCCCCTTCTTCTCCTGTCCTCAGTCCCTCCCAGCATCAGTGTCTTTTCCAATGAGTCAACTCTTCGCATGAGGTGCCCAAAGTACTGGAGTTTTAGCTTTAGCATCATTCCTTCCAAAGAACACCCAGAACTGATCTCCTTTAGAATGGACTGGTTGGATCTCCTTGCAGTCCAAGGGACTCTCAAGAGTCTTCTCCAACACCACAGTTCAAAAGCATCAATTCTTCTGCGCTCAGCCTCCTTCACAGTCCAACTCTCCCATCTATACATGACCACAGGAAAAACCATAGCCTTGACCAGACGGACCTCTGTTGGCAAAGTAATGTCTCTGCTTTTGAATATGCTATGTAGGTTGGTCATAACTTTCCTCCCAAGGAGTAAGCGTCTTTTAATTTCATGGCTGCAGTCACCATCTGCAGTGATTTTGGAGCCCCCCAAAATAAAGTCTGACACTGTTTCCACTGTTTCCCCATCTATTTACCATGAAGTGATGGGACTGGATGCCATGATCTTCGTTTTCTGAATGTTGAACTTTAAGCCAACTTTTTCACTCTCCACTTTCACTTTCATCAAGAGGCTTTTTAGTTCCTCTTCACTTTCTGCCATAAAGGTGGTGTCATCTGCATATCTGAGGTTGTTGATATTTCTCCCGGCAATCTTGATTCCAGCTTGTGCTTCTTCCAGCTCAGTGTTTCTTATGATGTACTCTGCATAGAAGTTAAATAAGCAGGATGACGATATACAGCCTTGACATACTCCTTTTCCTATTTGGAA
Organism: Raphicerus campestris; assembly: GCA_006410735.1. Classification (NCBI taxonomy): domain Eukaryota; kingdom Metazoa; phylum Chordata; class Mammalia; order Artiodactyla; family Bovidae; genus Raphicerus; species Raphicerus campestris. The sequence continues at coordinate 108,903 of SJYW01027138.1, forward strand.
CCAGTTCTAACTGTTGTTTCCTGACCTGCATACAGATTTCTCAAGAGGCAGGTCAGGTGGTCTAGTGTTCTCATCTCTCTCAGAAACTTCCACAGTTTTTTTGTGATCCACCCAGTCAAAGGCTTTGGCATAGTCAATAAAGCAGAAATATGATGTTTTTCTGGAACTCTCTTGCTTTTTCCATGATTCAGCAGATGTTGGCAGTTTGGTTCCTCTGCCTTTTCTAAAGCCAGCTTGAACATCCAGAAGTTCACGGTTCATGTATTGGGGAATTTCAAAACATTTGAAAGAATCTGAGTGCACGATTTTTGTTCAAACCTCAAGATTATTTACTACCTGGTCTCCTAGGCTTTCCTGGCCTCTCTCCTTTATTGGAAAATATACTTGCTGTTAGAGCTGATATTTATTCTTGGCTCTGCCACCTTAGCAGTGTAGCCTTCACATCTCTGGGCCTCAGCTTCTTTATTTGTAAATTGAAGATGATAAAAGGAGGTGCTGTGAGGGTAAAATATATGTATGTGAAAATACTCAGGAATTCCACTTACCAATTGGACAAACTTGGGCTTGTTAATTGATCTCTTTGAAACCTTATTCATGTGTAAAATGAAAATGTTAACAGCAGCATCTGTTTCTATAAATTCCCTTCTAATCCACTCATCATCCAGTTTTCCTAATTTTTGTTCACGGTACCCAGTGGATGATGCTTATTGAAAAACCTTGTAGTCATCATTGGTAGTTCCTTTTTCCTCCACATTCAATCCGTCAGCAAGTCCTCGTTATTCTTTTAGAATACATTTTGAGGGAATCCTCTGGTGGCCCTGTGGTTAAGACTCTGCATACATTCCATTGCATACTCTTCCATTGTAGGGGGCGTGGGTTTGATCCCTGGTCAGAAAACTAAGATCCTGCAACCTCACAGCATGGCCAGAAATGAAACAAAACATGAACCATGGTAAATGCTGCCACTTTCCCTCACCATCCCCAGCCTCATGCTTGGGCCCCCAGCGTCCACTTGTGTTCCTCTAGGGTTCTTTCTTTGTGTGGTGATCAAAGCATCTATTTACAACCTTCTAGTAGCTTCCCATTATATACTTGGAATAAAATATGAAAGTCTTCCTGTGACCTGTCTGGTCCTAACTATCTATCATCTTTATATCCTGCCATTTTATATTCACTCTGCTCTAGCTCTGGAGAAGGCACTGGTGACCCACTCCATTACTCTTGCCTGGAAAATCCCTTGGATGGAGGAGCCTGGTGGGCTACAGTCCATGGGGTCGCTAAGAGTCGGACACGACTGAGCGACTTCACTTTCACTTTTCACTTGCATGCATTGGAGAAGGAAATGGTAACCCACTCCAGAGTTCTTGCTTGCAGAATCTCAGGGATGGGGGATCCTTGTGGGCTGCCATCTATGGAGTCACACAGAGTCGGACACGACTGACGTGACTTAGCAGAAGCAGCAGCAGCAGCAGCAGCTGCTCTAGCTCACATGCTTTTCTTTTTCTTTTATTATGCTGCAGGACTTGCAGGATAGTTCCTTGACCAGGGGTTGAACCTGAGCCCCAGCAGTGAAAGTGCTGAGCCTTAACCACTGGACCACCAGGGAGCCCCAATCATGCTTTTTTTTTTTTTTTTTTTTTAATGCCACGGGGCTGTGGAGAGAATTAAATGAGTTAATTTAAGTGCTTGGAATAGTACCAGGCACGGGGCAAGTGAGAGAGTGAATGAGGACAGGGCAGGGCTACTCAGAGGGGTGGTTGGTTGTGGACACAGGCTGGTGAAGATGTAGGGGAGATGTATTCCCGGCACCAGAGAACAGCAGGCAGCAAGGTCTCAAGCAGGAAGAAGCCTGAGTGTGACCCAGAAAAAGGAAGTTTCCATTTAGAAATGTGCAGGCCACGGAACAAAGTATGGGATTTTATCCTCAGGATAAAAGTAAGCTACTGAGGGATTTTAAAATGGGGAGGGAGGGAGGGAGGTCATGACCTGATTTAATGTAAGGGCAGGTCATCCCCACTGCCTGTGGAGACTCGAGAGTTTAGTAGGCAGAAAGAGGCAGCAAAGGTGTCCATTGGGGGAGGAATTTAGATAGGATCTCCCACCTAAGCCCAGGGACCAAGTACTGAGAATAAGACAGACTCTCCAAATTCTTCTTCATCTGGGGTGGGCAGGGACATCATGGCCAAAATGGAAAAGATGATTAAACTCTGACATAAAAGCGAGATTGCAGCAGATGGCCTGTGGGCCCACAGGGAAAAAAAAAAAAAAAGAAGAAGAAAACAAAAGACATGATCCAAGCAATCCAGCAAAAGTTACATCTCCCCTTATAGTGTAGCACATATTACAACTTACTATTGATATTCAGTACACTGACATTAATTGAATCCTTATTTATGTGCCCCGGGTAATGTGCTGAATTCATTTTTTCATTTAATTCTCACAAAACCCCTATCCACTCATTCAATAATTCCCCAAATATGGATCACCAGGCACTGTTCTAGGTAGGATAGTAAAGCTTCTGCCTCCCAGAGCTGACACTCTCGAAGCAGAGACAGAGCTTAGACAAGGAAGCAAAGATATTTCAGTACATGATGAGAATTATGAAGGAGTGAGCAGAGGAAGAGGCGAGGAGGGACGGAGGAAGATGCAGCTGTTTTAGAAGTGGTGATCAGAGATGATCTCACTGGGGAGATAACTCTTGAGCAGACACAAGGATGCTGGGACCAGGCCAGCTAAAGGTCAATATGGACTCATGTGTGGAGCACCCGAGGGGGTGAGGGAAGGGCCTGTGTTCTCAGTTGCTAGAACAGTGTCTGACATAGAGCAGGTGACCAGTAAGCATTTGTTGACTAATCACTGTATAAAAAGATCAAAATTAGTATGAGATCATTTATTCAGCTTGCATTATAAGAGCCACCACTTTGCAGCAGGACCCTGTGTATATAATGATCCATTGTAAGATTCTTCAAAGAATTTCTCTTCTAGATAAGTGAGTGACTGCAAAAGTATTTTCTAAACTAAAAAGTGGAGATCCATAGTAGGCCTGCAGGCCTTTCCATATTCATATCCTGATGTCATGTCTAGAAACAGGAGGCATCGTTATTACTGTTTTCTCCTTAGCCTTTTGTGCTGTTCTGTCCTGTCCTGTCCCTTTCAGATGAGACAAATGCCTTGTCTAATAGGAACCTCCAATGTTTTAAAAAGGGAACTAGCATTTATTGAGTGCTTCCCTGGTGGTGCAGAGGTTAAAGCGTCTGCCTGCAATGTGGGAGACCTGGGTTTGATCCCTGGGTTGGGAAGATCCCCTGGAGAAGGAAATGGCAACCCACTCCAGTATTCTTGCCTGGAGAATCCCATGGATGGAG
>SJYW01027138.1:116604-129945 GCA_006410735.1 Raphicerus campestris
AAAAAAAAAAAAAAAGAAGAAGAAAACAAAAGACATGATCCAAGCAATCCAGCAAAAGTTACATCTCCCCTTATAGTGTAGCACATATTACAACTTACTATTGATATTCAGTACACTGACATTAATTGAATCCTTATTTATGTGCCCCGGGTAATGTGCTGAATTCATTTTTTCATTTAATTCTCACAAAACCCCTATCCACTCATTCAATAATTCCCCAAATATGGATCACCAGGCACTGTTCTAGGTAGGATAGTAAAGCTTCTGCCTCCCAGAGCTGACACTCTCGAAGCAGAGACAGAGCTTAGACAAGGAAGCAAAGATATTTCAGTACATGATGAGAATTATGAAGGAGTGAGCAGAGGAAGAGGCGAGGAGGGACGGAGGAAGATGCAGCTGTTTTAGAAGTGGTGATCAGAGATGATCTCACTGGGGAGATAACTCTTAAGCAGACACAAGGATGCTGGGACCAGGCCAGCTAAAGGTCAATATGGACTCATGTGTGGAGCACCCGAGGGGGTGAGGGAAGGGCCTGTGTTCTCAGTTGCTAGAACAGTGTCTGACATAGAGCAGGTGACCAGTAAGCATTTGTTGACTAATCACTGTATAAAAAGATCAAAATTAGTATGAGATCATTTATTCAGCTTGCATTATAAGAGCCACCACTTTGCAGCAGGACCCTGTGTATATAATGATCCATTGTAAGATTCTTCAAAGAATTTCTCTTCTAGATAAGTGAGTGACTGCAAAAGTATTTTCTAAACTAAAAAGTGGAGATCCATAGTAGGCCTGCAGGCCTTTCCATATTCATATCCTGATGTCATGTCTAGAAACAGGAGGCATCGTTATTACTGTTTTCTCCTTAGCCTTTTGTGCCGTTCTGTCCTGTCCTGTCCCTTTCAGATGAGACAAATGCCTTGTCTAATAGGAACCTCCAATGTTTTAAAAAGGGAACTAGCATTTATTGAGTGCTTCCCTGGTGGTGCAGAGGTTAAAGCGTCTGCCTGCAATGTGGGAGACCTGGGTTTGATCCCTGGGTTGGGAAGATCCCCTGGAGAAGGAAATGGCAACCCACTCCAGTATTCTTGCCTGGAGAATCCCATGGATGGAGGAGCTTGGTGGACTACAGTCCACTGGTCGCAAAGAGTCGGACACGACTGGGCGACTTCACTTTCACTTATTATATGCCGGGCAATGTGCTAGTGTTAAAATCATCCCTGATGCTTTCTAAGTGTTCTTTGAGACATTCATGCAGGTGGGGAGAAACAGCTCTGGGCACTGGGTGTTTGGCTCAGTGAGCAAGTGACTGCCCCAAGATTTGAGAGCAATTTTGTGTTCTTAAGAACTCCCATCCCGGGAGGGAGGTTCAAGAGGGAGTGGACATATGTATATCTCCAGCTGATTCATGTTGATGTTTGGCAGAAACCAACAAAATTCTGTAAAGCAATTTCCTTCAGTGAAAAAATTGACTAAAAGAAAACCCTTCCATCCTTTACAAGATGGTGCAGAAAGCCTTCCCTGAGGTTTGGGTTTTCTTTTTCTCCTTCCTTCCATGTCTCTTGCCTCTGGTCTCTCTGATTGATTCCGACACTTCCTGTCCTGGATATCAGCAGCGGTTCCAGGATTTCTCCATGGGGAGTAGAGACAGCAATATGGTGGAAAGAAGGGGGAACCCTGGGCTTGTCTTAAAGCTGTGTTTGTGGAGTAGATGCCCTGCTTTCACTGGGGTTGTATGTTTATTGTGGGAAAGGAGCCTCTGTAGTATACTCTGAGAACTTGGCCAAATGTGGGAGACCATACCATTTACCATCTAACTTAGGGCACTTTGGGGAGAGAAAGGGGTTGTTACCAATATTTATGCCAGACAAAAGCTGTAAACTGGAACCGCTCCTTGCAAACTAGAAGGTAGGGTCACCATAGGGGAAAAGGAAATAAAATTGGCCGCTGTTCTGGTTACCTGTTGCTGTGGAACACATCCATCCAAAATTTGTTGGTTGATGGCAATAATCCTTTTATACTCTCTGTTGGCTTCTGTGGGTCAGGAGTTGAGGAAGGGCTTGGCTGGGTGGTTCTGGCCTTGGGTCTCTCAGACAGGTGGTTAGAGGTGTGGGGAGCTGGAGTGGCCGGGGGCTGGCTAAACAATTCTCTTTTTCTTTCTCTCCATTTGGTCTCAGGATCTCTCTATGTGGTGAGTTCACATGGAGAGTTTGGGTTTCCTTAGAACATGGTGGCTTCAGGCCAGTCAGACTAGTCACAGGGGGCTTAAGACTGCCAGAGCACGCATTCTGACTAATAAGCTGGGAGCTGTGTGGCGTTCTACGATCCAGCCTCAGAAGCTGTGTGTGTGTGTGTGTGTGTGTGTGTGTGTGTGNTACTGTTTTCTCCTTAGCCTTTTGTGCCGTTCTGTCCTGTCCTGTCCCTTTCAGATGAGACAAATGCCTTGTCTAATAGGAACCTCCAATGTTTTAAAAAGGGAACTAGCATTTATTGAGTGCTTCCCTGGTGGTGCAGAGGTTAAAGCGTCTGCCTGCAATGTGGGAGACCTGGGTTTGATCCCTGGGTTGGGAAGATCCCCTGGAGAAGGAAATGGCAACCCACTCCAGTATTCTTGCCTGGAGAATCCCATGGATGGAGGAGCTTGGTGGACTACAGTCCACTGGTCGCAAAGAGTCGGACACGACTGGGCGACTTCACTTTCACTTATTATATGCCGGGCAATGTGCTAGTGTTAAAATCATCCCTGATGCTTTCTAAGTGTTCTTTGAGACATTCATGCAGGTGGGGAGAAACAGCTCTGGGCACTGGGTGTTTGGCTCAGTGAGCAAGTGACTGCCCCAAGATTTGAGAGCAATTTTGTGTTCTTAAGAACTCCCATCCCGGGAGGGAGGTTCAAGAGGGAGTGGACATATGTATATCTCCAGCTGATTCATGTTGATGTTTGGCAGAAACCAACAAAATTCTGTAAAGCAATTTCCTTCAGTGAAAAAATTGACTAAAAGAAAACCCTTCCATCCTTTACAAGATGGTGCAGAAAGCCTTCCCTGAGGTTTGGGTTTTCTTTTTCTCCTTCCTTCCATGTCTCTTGCCTCTGGTCTCTCTGATTGATTCAGACACTTCCTGTCCTGGATATCAGCAGCGGTTCCAGGATTTCTCCATGGGGAGTAGAGACAGCAATATGGTGGAAAGAAGGGGGAACCCTGGGCTTGTCTTAAAGCTGTGTTTGTGGAGTAGATGCCCTGCTTTCACTGGGGTTGTATGTTTATTGTGGGAAAGGAGCCTCTGTAGTATACTCTGAGAACTTGGCCAAATGTGGGAGACCATACCATTTACCATCTAACTTAGGGCACTTTGGGGAGAGAAAGGGGTTGTTACCAATATTTATGCCAGACAAAAGCTGTAAACTGGAACCGCTCCTTGCAAACTAGAAGGTAGGGTCACCATAGGGGAAAAGGAAATAAAATTGGCCGCTGTTCTGGTTACCTGTTGCTGTGGAACACATCCATCCAAAATTTGTTGGTTGATGGCAATAATCCTTTTATACTCTCTGTTGGCTTCTGTGGGTCAGGAGTTGAGGAAGGGCTTGGCTGGGTGGTTCTGGCCTTGGGTCTCTCAGACAGGTGGTTAGAGGTGTGGGGAGCTGGAGTGGCCGGGGGCTGGCTAAACAATTCTCTTTTTCTTTCTCTCCATTTGGTCTCAGGATCTCTCTATGTGGTGAGTTCACATGGAGAGTTTGGGTTTCCTTAGAACATGGTGGCTTCAGGCCAGTCAGACTAGTCACAGGGGGCTTAAGACTGCCAGAGCACGCATTCTGACTAATAAGCTGGGAGCTGTGTGGCGTTCTACGATCCAGCCTCAGAAGCTGTGTGTGTGTGTGTGTGTGTGTGTGTGTGTGTTAGTTGCTCAGTCGTGTCCGACTCTGCAGCCCCGTGGACTGTAGCCCTCCGGCTTCTCAGGAGGAGAGATGCTCCAGGCAAGAATACTGGAGTGAGTTACCATTTCCTTCTCCAGATGATCCTTCCTGACCCACGGAATGAACCCAGGTCTGCTGCATTGTAAGCAGATGCTTTACCCTCTGAGCTACTAGGGAAGTCCCTAAGTTACATAAGTAACTTCTTAAGCCTCAGAAGTTACGTAGCACCAGTTCTATCCCTTCCCTTGGTTCCCAGCGAGTCCCAAGCCTGCCCAGCGTCTAAAGAGCATGTGGAGATTCTATCGTGGTCATCGTAGGAGCAGAAAGTCTGCCGCAGATGTCAGCTGACCTTTTCTAAGAGTCACCAGTTGGTTGTCTCCAAACGTGTGGCTGATGAGTTGGGGACACATCAAATCCAGACAGAGTGTCTGAGCAAATCTGGCTGAGGGGAGGCCTGGAACGTGGCCATGGTTTATCATGGGAAACTGATCACAGGGAATGGAGATGTAGAAAGGGGAGGGTCTAGGAGCCAGAGCTGGTGCTGTTCAGGGTGCTAAAATGTCACCCCCACTTCCTGGGCCAGAATGGCCCCTCAAGCTGCCCCTGCTGATAGATGCTTCTTCAGAAAAACGCTGCCTCTTGTTCTGACTCTCTCCCATCACGATCTTAAATCCTCACAGAGTTTTACTGCAGGAAGGTAAGTGCTGGTAAGGCCAAGAAAATCACCAGGTCCTGCCAGCGGCTGTATTTCTTGTGCTTTCTGTTAAACAGATCATCTGTTTATGCATTAGCCCTGCTTTGTGTGCACACTTACCCTGAACTGCGATGGGCTCACCAAGGTCTCCTCTGGGGACCTGCCAGTGTGGCCAGGCCCATTCCAGTGCAGCAACCTTCTGTGCCTTCTAGGAACCAACACAGGAATTACCGTCCCATTTTACAGATGGGAAAACAGAAATGTAGTCAAGAGGAATGTCTTGGCCAAGGTCAGCCAGCTGGTAAAGGTGCAATTGGAATGCACCCAAGATTGCCTGAAACCAGGCTGGCATCTCATACAGTTCCAAGGTCCAGATAAACTCTGAAAACCACAAGCTTTCGCATGAAGTTGAGGACAGCATCTGATGGGAAACCTGATATTAATTGGATATGTTATTTACTTTTTAAAGAGTTTTTGTTTTTGGTGTGGACCATTTAAAAAGTCTTTTATTGAATCTGTTGCAATATTGTTTCTATTTTTTATGTTTTGCTTTTTGGCCTCCAGGCATGTGAAATCTCAGCTTCTGGACCAGGGATTAAACCCACGTCCCCTGCATTGGAAGGTGAGGTTTTAACCACTGGACCACCAGGGAAGTCCCTGGACATGAAGTTATTTATAGTCATTCTTATCCCACTTAGTATGATTATTTATACATTTTTCTGTATAGGAGTAATGAGTTTATGAAGGATTTATGGGATTCTGCCCCAGAACTTGGTGGGCAATTGTGTAATATACGGTAGACTCACTGTATAAATCTTTCTGAAGTCCACAGAATTCTGTTAGCAAGCACATTGAGCCCCAGGTGTTTCCTGTCAGGAACTATGAACTTGTACCACACTTTTCTGTCTCAGAGATATAGAGGGCACTATCCCCAATTTACAGATGAGGAAGACTGAGGAAGGGGGAAGTGGTACCCAAGGCAGATTCTGTGTAATTGCAGCATTTTATCATCCTGTAGGAGTGTGCTGGGGGGAAAGGAAGCCTTTGAGTCACCAGCCCACCTCAGCCTCCTAAGAGCCTTGTCGCCCCAGCAAAATTTTAAAAATAGAAAACCTGGAAGGATTAAAGCATCCCAAAGGATGCTTCAGGTCCACCGGAAGAAAGGGAGGTTCGCTATAGGTTCCATTGGTTGGCATTCAAATTTATTTATTTNCCAGGTCCTGCCAGCGGCTGTATTTCTTGTGCTTTCTATTAAACAGATCATCTGTTTATGCATCAGCCCTGCTTTGTGTGCACACTTACCCTGAACTGCGATGGGCTCACCAAGGTCTCCTCTGGGGACCTGCCAGTGTGGCCAGGCCCATTCCAGTGCAGCAACCTTCTGTGCCTTCTAGGAACCAACACAGGAATTACCGTCCCATTTTACAGATGGGAAAACAGAAATGTAGTCAAGAGGAATGTCTTGGCCAAGGTCAGCCAGCTGGTAAAGGTGCAATTGGAATGCACCCAAGATTGCCTGAAACCAGGCTGGCATCTCATACAGTTCCAAGGTCCAGATAAACTCTGAAAACCACAAGCTTTCGCATGAAGTTGAGGATAGCATCTGATGGGAAACCTGATATTAATTGGATATGTTATTTACTTTTTAAAGAGTTTTTGTTTTTGGTGTGGACCATTTAAAAAGTCTTTTATTGAATCTGTTGCAATATTGTTTCTATTTTTTATGTTTTGCTTTTTGGCCTCCAGGCATGTGAAATCTCAGCTTCTGGACCAGGGATTAAACCCACGTCCCCTGCATTGGAAGGTGAGGTTTTAACCACTGGACCACCAGGGAAGTCCCTGGACATGAAGTTATTTATAGTCATTCTTATCCCACTTAGTATGATTATTTATACATTTTTCTGTATAGGAGTAATGAGTTTATGAAGGATTTATGGGATTCTGCCCCAGAACTTGGTGGGCAATTGTGTAATATACGGTAGACTCACTGTATAAATCTTTCTGAAGTCCACAGAATTCTGTTAGCAAGCACATTGAGCCCCAGGTGTTTCCTGTCAGGAACTATGAACTTGTACCACACTTTTCTGTCTCAGAGATATAGAGGGCACTATCCCCAATTTACAGATGAGGAAGACTGAGGAAGGGGGAAGTGGTACCCAAGGCAGATTCTGTGTAATTGCAGCATTTTATCATCCTGTAGGAGTGTGCTGGGGGGAAAGGAAGCCTTTGAGTCACCAGCCCACCTCAGCCTCCTAAGAGCCTTGTCGCCCCAGCAAAATTTTAAAAATAGAAAACCTGGAAGGATTAAAGCATCCCAAAGGATGCTTCAGGTCCACCGGAAGAAAGGGAGGTTCGCTATAGGTTCCATTGGTTGGCATTCAAATTTATTTATTTTTTAAAAAATCTCAGCTGATGTACACTCACCCGTCACAGGATCAGTTCTCAGAATAGAGAGGTGCCTGTTGACTCGCCCACCCCACTTCCTGCCAGTGCGGGCATATCTCCAAGTGCTGAGCCATTCACTTCTCTGCTGTGGCCTGAGATATATCAGGATTTGCAGCCCTGGTGACGGGAGACAAAATAGACTCCCATTTCCTTTGGAACCATTTAGCTACTTGAGAGAGTGCTTGACTGTTTCAATGAGATGATCAAGAATCAGGCTTCTCCTGGCTCCTCTCTGCCCTATACATTTTCCCTTGTTGGAAACTGGGATTTGGTGTTCTGGGAAGAGATAAACACCAATTCTGGCTTGATCTGCCTGTGTAGGGTTGGACAGCATCCCTCTGTGAAGCTAGCGTTCGGTTTCTGCAGTGCTTGCGTTGTTTTCTGTGCCACTTGTTGTGGTTCCCACTGTCCTTAAAACTGGAAACAATGCCTGGCAGCTTCTCAGAGAGCATTATCAGGGCCATATAACTGCAAGAGATATTTAAGGAAAGTGGGAGGGTCTCATGGGGCAAGATGATATCACACAACACAAACAGACACTGGTGGAGACAGACTGCCTGAATGTGAATCTTAGGTTATTGATAGCCACATGACCTTGGGCATGTCATGAGATTATCTGAGCCTCAGCATTCTCATCTGTAGAAAGGACAGAATCATAGTAAGTAGGTCATGAGATTTAATTCAGATAACAGGGAAAGTGCTTAAACAGTGCCCAGCATGCAGTAAACACTTAATCTATGTTGGCTGGACTGGCATAGTCACCAGAAACCAATAGGGGTTTGACTGGGCAAGTAGTTTCAACATTTCAAAAGCAATAGCTTGTCACTGGTAGGGATCCAGGTCCTGAGCTGGTCACTCAGAGTTCAGTGACCTAGGCTTCCTCTCAAGTGGCCTAAAGTTTAGTGAGGAAGTAGGTGGGACTGCTTCATGGGCTACAATGCCTATGAAGTGCTTAACAAAATGGGTTTTGAATCTACATTTATAAAGCAGATTTCAGCTAAGAAGCTGGTACTGAGTAGGAGCTGCCCCTAGACCAGGGATTCTCTGCTTTGCCACACTCCTTAGTATTCTCCATTGCATCATATCTGACCTACTTCCTGTTCATGTATGTTTGTTGCCTGCCCTCCATGGGAATTTGCAGATAAATTACAGCGCAAGGCTGTGAGTGTTGTGGAAATAGGATGAGCGATAATAATTCAGCCTTGGGCAGTCAGGAAGAGTTTCCCAGGGGAGGCAAAGTCACAGCTGCTTTTCTCTAAAACCTGTGGAAGGTGCTGAACACCCTCATCTTTATGGTTCAAGGACAGGCATAGAGGACACAGGCAGAACCGGCAGGGGTCTCTGACATAAAGCCACCAGAGCTAAGTGGCCTGTTTGAGGTCATTCACCAGCAGATGGCACAACTAGGGCTAGAATCAGGACTGCCAACCAAAAATAGTTGTGGGCCTTGGCACTCAGGTGGATTTGTACTCTGGTGTCTTGAATTGAAGGCCTGTCTCTGCCACTTACTTGCAATATGACCTTGGCTAAGTTGTTCCATCTCCTTAAACCTCGGTTTCTTCATCTGTAAAAAGGGCTAAGGATTCTGACCTCAAAGGAGCATCCTGAGGGCCAAATAATGAGAAACTGAATAGGGAAACAGCCGTAAAGTTCAAGAGAACTCTTGACATGTGAGGGTCATCACGATTATTGCAAGCTAGCCACTGTCCCCCTACAGGTCTGCCACCATCTGTTTGGCAGAGACCTTGAAGGGGACCCATCCCCCATCTGCCTTGTCCAGTTCCTTGTGGCGGCATGCATGGCCTTCTTCCAGCTGTGGACCTAGGATGGGAGTGTTTTGGAATTCTGACCTTGAATGTGAGCAGGACTCTGGGTACAGAGCTCCAGGGCTCCCCTCTTCCAGGAGCTGCCAAAGTTTAAGGAGATACTGAGCTAGAGATGGGAATGAAGCAGAATTTCCTGAGAAAAAGAGGAGAAATGTCAATAATTCCTTAATTTTCTTCAAGACTGCCAGCTGGGGGAACCTTGAAATTGCTGGTCAGTGGCTGAAACTGTTAAGACAGAATAGCACTGACAATCTCGATTTGGGAGGTCACCTTGTGCTGAGTTCAAATCTTGGCTTTTCTCCATTCTAGTTGAGTGTGTCTTTTGGCAAAATTGCAAGCTTTCCTAAACCTCAGTGTTCTTACCTGCAAAATGGGATTCTTTTTATTTATTTTCATCGAAGTATAGTTAATTTATAGTGTGTTAATTGCTGCTGTACAGCAAAGTGATTCCATTATAGACACACAAATGTATACATATACGTTCTTCTAAAAATATTCTTTTCCATTATGGTTTATCATAAGACATTGAATATAGTTCTCTATATAAGAAAGACAAGTAGGACTTTATTGTCTATCCTTTCCATATATAAAAGCTTGCATCTGCTAATCCCAGCCTCTGACTCCGTCCCTCCTCCAGCTCCCTCCTCCCTCAGCAACCACTTGTCTGTTCTCTACGTTGGGGAGTCTGCTTCTGCTTCGTAGATAATTTGTGTCATTTTAATGTCTTAGATTCCACATGTAAGTGATATCATGCAGTATTTGTCCTTCTCTTTTTGAGCTACTTCACTTAGTATGATCATCTCTAGTTGCATCCCCAAATGGGATTCTTAGAAGTGGCTATTTTGTAGAGTTATATGGAAATAAATGGGATTATATGGTAAAGGGTTAAGCACAGTGAGAAGTTCAATAAATTGCCAGTTTTTAGTATCATTAGAAATAGTCACAACCATCTACCATATTTGTACAGTATTTTACTATTTATGAACTAGTTGTGCTTTTCTTTCTTATCCCATCTGACCTTCACAAGAACTCTTTGAGCTGGCCTGCACAAGGATTAGGACCTCACTGTACAGATGAGAAAACTGGAACCCAGAGACGGCAGCAGTCTGCTGGAGGTCACACAGCTTGTGAGTGGCAGAGCCAAGTTCAAGTCTTCTCAGGTGAAAGATGGTTAGTGTTCACTGGGCCAGGCTAGCCCACCTGCAAATGTGACTAGGCTTCTCCCAACAACCTCTGCATAGAGAAATAGTCCAGTGTTGCTTCAGACTCGCGTTGCCCCTGTTTATTGTACTCTGAGCCTATACCACTTCCGGGGATGAAGAAATTTCTCTTTGTTCTGTGGTGTCAGACTGACTTTTCCTTGTATTTGTCCTAACTCAACCTCCAGTGGTCCCCTCCCAGCCTGATCCCCGTGGACCACCAGGAGGTCCATGTGTTCTGAGGTCTGGCCACAAGATGGCGCTCCTCCCCAAGGCATGAAAAGTCCTGCCCAGCACTTGGATTGCATTTCAATGTATCAGATATTAATTAAACACCTACTATGTGCAAGTCACTGTGGCTGCTGAGGAGAGAGCTTCAGTTTGGTACTGGAGATGTGGGTTCGATCCCTGGGCTGGGAAGATCCCCTGCAGGAAGAAATGGCAACCTACTCCAGTATCCTCCTCTGGGAAATGCCAGGGACAGAGGAACCCGGCAGGCCATAATCCACAGAGTTGCAAAGAATCAGACGCAGATGAATGACAGCATGAGTACAGAGTTTCAGACTTCACTGAGCAGTTGACATACATTGCATTTGCCAAATAACCCTGTTATACTGGATGAAGTGGATCTCTCCACCCCTCAGTTTGGGGAGGAAACTGAGGCACAGAGAGGTGGCAGGGCTGCCATGAAGGCACAGGGTAGCACATGGCAGGCACTTGATGAATCATGGGTGGCAGGTTGAATGGGGTGGACCAGGCTTTGGTCTCTTCCATGCCGTCATTTGTCTGGGAGGGCAGGGACTATCTTACCTGCCTTTCTTTCCCTACTCCTAGGACTTTGCCTGGTTGAGGGCTTCAGTACACCTCTGGGGCAGGGAGAGGAGAGGCAGAGGGCTCCCTGCAGGCTGCTCAGCCTCCTTGAAGCTGCAGTGCCGAACAGCTGGCCAACTGCAGCTCCCAGGCCAGGCCTGGAAGGCTCTCTGGATGCTCTCAGGCTGAGAGATGCAGCCTCTAGGTTGGAGGTGGTAGAAGAGACTGCAAAGAGAGGTCACTGTATCCACCACGAGCCATGGGCAGGATGTGAGTGACTCACCATGATTGGGTCCCTGAAGGCTGCCAGGTGGCCGAGCGGACAGGACTGGCTCATTCGTTCATTCACTCATTCAACAAACATTTCCTAAGATCCTGCTAAACACTGGGATACAGAAAATCTATCCATACATTTGAAAAGAAAAACACGGCCCCTGTCCTCTTGGAACTTTAAGAGCAGAAGAGTAGACAGAGGGTAGAAAATGAACAATACAGATTGATAGGTGCTGCTCAGAGGTCCAAGTGCCGTGGCTGGGGGGCGGTGGTGGTGGTGGCAGTGACTGAGTCCACCAGGGGCAGGGGGACAAGCTACATAGAGCGGAGATTCATTTGCAAGATCTGGAAGGATGAGGTGAGTCTGCAGATTATCAGGCAAAAGGAGTGCCGAGGGGGAGGGAAGGAAAGAATCAGGAGTGATAGTGAGCGCATGGGAGCAAGAACTGTCAAAGGCCATTGAGCATCTTTTAAACTTATCATTTTAATTATTATTTTTGATCTATTTTTAAAATCTGGAGTCTAGTTGCTTTACAATGTTGTGCTGGCTTCTACTGTATAATGTAAATCAGCTATTTGTATACATAGATCCCCTCCCTCTTGAACCTCCCTTCCACCCCTCCACCCCCCGGTCTCACCCCTCTAGGTCATCACAGAGCACTGAGCTGAGCTCCCTGTGTCTGTACAGCAGGCTCCCTCTAGGTATCTATTTCACATCAACCGCTGCATTTGAGGATGGATAAGAGGTGCGCCCAGAGAGAGAGACCATGAAACCCATCCTGAGGACAGTGAACTGTGTCTCGTTGATGTCAGGGGACATTTCAAGGCTTTTAATCATCATGCCAAGAGCTGTGATGAACTCTGGAATCCAAAATGCAGCATTGTGGTTCTCACCTTTGAGGAGCTCAGAGTTTCAGGGAATTCCCTGGCGATCCAGCCAGGGCCCTCGGTTTGATTCCTGCTTGGTAAACTAGGATCCTGAGGGTCCTGTGGCACAGTCAAAAAAAATAAATAAATAAAGAAGTTCAGAGTTTCATGGAGAAGATAGACAAAAAGCAGACCGTCACTCATGTTTCCTGAGCCCTGCCTGCTTGCTGTGCATGGTGCTAGGTGCTTCCTCAGCACTAGTTTATCACCTAACTTGCAAGACAGATATTATCATCTCTCCCATTTAATAGGTGAGTAAATCGAGGCTTGGAGTGCATAAGTACAGTTGTCCAAGGTCAGGGGACTAGTCATGGTGGAGTCATGGCTTGTCTTTTTGGCCTTTGAATGGTTACCTTTCAGTTCAGTTCAGTTCAGTCACTCAGTAGTGTCCGACTCTTTGTGACCCCATGAATTGCAGCATGCCAGGCGGCTGCAACGGTGCGCAAGCGTGGCTGAGAGGAGCTACCCCACGTCTGAGGTCAGGGCAAAAGCCGGGAGAACCCCATGCCCGAGGGGTAACGGCCAAGAGGACCTACCCCACATCTGAGGTCAGGGGTGGTGGCAGGGAGGAGATACCCCACGTTCAAGGAGTGGTGGCTGCGTGGGCGCAGAAGCACCTAGAAGAGCTACTCCACGTTCAAGGTCAGGAGGGGCGGTGGTGAGGAGATACCCCTCACCCAAGGTAAGGAGCAGTGGCTGCGTTTTGCTGGAGCAGCCGTGAAGAGATACCCCATGCCCAAGATAAGAGAAACCCAAGAAAGACGGTAGGTGTTGCAAGAGGACATCAGGGGCAGACACCCTGAAACCATAATCACAGAAAACTAGTCAATCTGATCACACTAGGACCATAGCCTTCTCTAACTCAATGAAACTAAGCCATGCCCTGTGGGGCCACCCAAGATGGGCGGGTCATGGTGGAGAGGTCTGACAGAATGTAGTTCACTGGAGAAGGGAATGGCAAGCCACTTCAGTATTCTTGCCTTGAGAACCCCATGAACAGTATGAAAAGGCAAAATGATAGGATACTGAAAGAGGAACTCCCCAGGTCAGTAGGTGCCCAAAATGCTACTGGAGATCAGAAAGAATGAAGGGATGGAGCCAAAGCAAAAACAATAGCCAGTTGTGGATGTGACTGGTGATGGAAGCAAGGTCCAGTGCTGTAAAGAGCAATTTTGCATAGGAACCTGGAATGTCAGGTCCATGAATCAAGGCAAATTGGAAGTGGTCAAACAGGAGATGGCAAGGGTGAACGTCGAC
>SJYW01027138.1:132735-153444 GCA_006410735.1 Raphicerus campestris
TAACACCCCAAAAAGATGTCCTTTTCATTATAGGGGACTGGAATGCAAAAGTAGGAAGTCAAGAAACACTTGGAGTAACAGGCAAATTTGGCCTTGGAATACAGAATGAAGCAGGGCAAATGCTAATAGAATTTTGCCAAGAGAACACACTGGTCATAGCAAACACCCTCTTCCAACAACACAAGAGAAGATTCTACACATAAACATCACCAGATAGTCAACACCGAAATCAGATTGATTATATTCTTTGCAGCCATAGATGGAGAAGCTCTATACAGTCAGCAAAAACAAGACCGGGAGCTGACTGTGGCTCAGATCATGAGCTCCNGCTTGGTAGGCTACAGTCCGTGGGGTCGCAAAGAGTCGGACACGACTGAGCGACTTCACTTCACTTCAAAGGATATTTAGGAGTCGTCGCATGAACCTAGGAATCGCGTGAGTAGGGCTATTCTACTGAGTGGTTTCTAAGCCTCCTCTCCCTCAACTCAGGTCTGAGAATCTGAGTTCTCAGATTTCAGCTTTAGAATGATCTTAAATGGGATGCTAGGAACTGGGAAAGCAATGAAAGAAATTCACTGACATGAGGACCAAGCTATAAAAAAAAAATCTTTATTTCATGTACCAGGATTTTTTTTTCTTTTTTTCTGTTTTCAGCTTTTTAAAATTTTTTTCTGTTAACAGTCTGAAAAAAAAAAAAAAGGACCCACCAAGAAAATAAAATGGAGGTTGGTTTCTTGAACTGATTTGAGCTGGACATGAGCAATTGTC
Source organism: Raphicerus campestris (assembly GCA_006410735.1). NCBI lineage: Eukaryota > Metazoa > Chordata > Mammalia > Artiodactyla > Bovidae > Raphicerus > Raphicerus campestris. The sequence continues at coordinate 133,504 of SJYW01027138.1, forward strand.
CACCCTGGCAAGTGGCGCCTTCACGGTCCTGAACCCAGCTCCTTCCCTCCAGGCCCCCTAGCCCTTTCACACTATACCTGCATGGCCTTCTTCAAAAGGACCCAGGCCCCAGGCCTCATGGCGCAGGGAAAAGTGCTGATTGCCATCCCAGACACTCCGCCGGGACTCAGAGGACTGGGGCCAGGTTTCCTCTTTGGACAGGGCCTGCTTGTTTGCTGTTTTCTTGGGGCTTCTCCCTTCTCTCTTCTACTTGATCCTTTCAGGTTTGGAATCTGGGTCGGGGGCAGTGGGCAAGGTAGAGGTGGGAAGGGAGCGATTATGACTTCTGCTCAGACTGAGAAATACTGGGTGGCCCCCACACCTGGCCTTGGCTGCCATGACTCTGTCCTGGAATCCCCGTGGCCTCCAGGGAACTTCCAGGTTGGCGAGCAGATGTCTTGTGGCTCAGGCTGGGATTAGGGTTCCAGCTGCTACTGATCTGAGAAAAGAGCTTTCCTTCCCCAGACAAAGGATGGGAAGGGCAGCTGGGAGCGGGCAAGCCCCAAAGCTTTTCCAGCCACTCCCCCAACCCCCCAGAGCTCAACTTAAGAGAAGGCCAAGCCAATGTCCGGAAAGAGACGAACCAAACCATGCTGATGGGGGGAGCAGGGGCCCCGCCTTCAGCACAGTGACTGGCAGGCTGGGCTGAAACTGGAGCTTGGGAAAGCGATTGGTTTTCTTTCCTTCTAAGCGGGCCTTGCTGCTCTGGGGAGAAAGGGGAGCAGAGCAACATGGGACACCCTCAAACTTTAGTCTGTAGTCTAAGGTTAGCTTTGGGGTTGTTCCTCACACTGGGACCAACTGTGTAAAGCTCTGCTCTGCATCTCTCAGCCTTCACCTGTCCCAGCAAACCTCAGGGGAACCTCCTTTCCCCTGACCCCCAAACACTGTGGGGGAAGCCTGGTGGCTGATCTTCCTCCAAGGAAGTCCCCTCTGCTCTCTGTGATCGGAGTATGGAAGTCAAGAAAGGGGACACAAAACAAAGAGTGGCTTTGGAGCCCTCTGGGACCTTTCCCTCTCTGTCTGAATGGCAGAATACATTTGCTCACATGTGTATTTTTGCTTTGACACTGTATGTAGGGGCAGGGGGTTGGGAGCACAGTGAGGAGGCATATGGTACATGTGTGTGTATGTGTGTGTGTGTGGCTGAGCATCTGAGCAGCTGATGATTTGGGAATGTCTGGGGGCTGGATGGCAGCCATCTGGTCATCCCTTGGCATCCTCCTCTGGGTAGGTGGCAGATCTTAAGAGTCATGGACACCAAGTGTGAGAATGTGCCTTCGGAGCTCATCTGGACCAATCCTCATGTTTATACAGGGAGAAACTGAGGCTCAGGGAGGCCTCGAAGCCAGGGATTCCAGAATCCAGAGCGGGATTCCAGACTAGTGCCCTTTCCATGCATGCTAACTGTGTGAGTGTGTGTTGTATGTGTGTGTGTGTGTGTGTGTNTGTGTGTGTGTGTGTGTGTGTGTGTGTGTGTGTGTGTGTGTGTGGCTGAGCATCTGAGCAGCTGATGATTTGGGAATGTCTGGGGGCTGGATGGCAGCCATCTGGTCATCCCTTGGCATCCTCCTCTGGGTAGGTGGCAGATCTTAAGAGTCATGGACACCAAGTGTGAGAATGTGCCTTCGGAGCTCATCTGGACCAATCCTCATGTTTATACAGGGAGAAACTGAGGCTCAGGGAGGCCTCGAAGCCAGGGATTCCAGAATCCAGAGCGGGATTCCAGACTAGTGCCCTTTCCATGCATGCTAACTGTGTGAGTGTGTGTTGTGTGTGTGTGTGTGTGTGTGTGTGTGTGTGTGTGTGTGTGTGTGTGTGTGTGGTGAGAGGGTGTCCATGAACAGAAAGGCCAATATGGAGCTGTGTCGTCAATGGCTTTGGAGAGCATGAGTCAGTCTTCTCTGAATCCTGCTTCTGGCTGGGGAACGGGACTGAGTGTGTGACCCATGAGTGATTCCACTGCTGGGCTTCAAGGACTGTGAGTGTGTGTGTATGAGTGTGGGAATGGGTGTGCTATCTCCCTTGTGTGGAGCAGAGTCTCAATGATGGTTCTCTCTTTCATATGAGCAGCACTTTCCCGAAGGAAGGAAAGACATCTTCTGTCACAGCCCCTGTGGCTCCCTGGGGCCTCTCCCCTTCCCCTCCTGCTTGAAGCCCAGCTCTCATCTCTCACAACAGCTTGTTTGTTTTTTAAAATGGATTTGTATGTTTTCTGTTTTCTCTTTACAAGTTCCCTGCTAAATTTTAAGTCCCCCACCCCACCCCCATTTTTTTTGTTTGTTTTCACAGTTTAAAGCTGGAAAAGAATTAAAAGAAAAATACTATCTGATTTTCTTGCAAGTAAATCCACTTATTATATATTTACATTTATTTATAGTCTGTGGTTTTTTTATTAAAAAAAAAATCACCACTTGTTTTTCCTTTTTCTTTTGTAAAAAGAAACCTTTTTGCAGTGTCATTGTTGGACCCGCTGGGCCCTGAGGGGGCTTCAGCGAGTCCAAGGACCCCCAAAGGGTCAGTGAGCCCCCTTCCCAAGGGGTTGGGGGCCGATGAGTCTGGGGGTCCACCATCGCCCCAGGGTCATCGCGTGGCCCTGAGGTGAGGGGTGAGGAGGGAGAGATGCTTTATATCCCCCCGGGGGGTGGGCATCTCCTGCTCCCAAGGACAGGAGCTTGGGGCAGTGACCCCAAGAGGCTCACCCTGAGGATTCCGGGGTTTTCCAGGCATCTCAGCAAGCCACTAGCAGCCATCCCCTCTCCTTCCCTTCCCTCAAGGCCTAGGAAGTCATCACAGTGGGTTAAGGACCATAAGGACTGGGAACCCCAGGGCCGGGCAAGCCCCAGATGTACCCCCCTCCAGGCACCTTTCGGACAGGAGGGACCAAGGACTCTTGGGTCACCTGGAGGCCTACAATTGCCCCATCAATGCTGGGTGGAGCCGGCTCGCAAGCCACCGAACTTGCCCAGCGTTCCTGGGGCACCCATGCTGAGGCTCCAGGGACCTGGCAGTGACCAAGAGGCTAACCTGGCCCCGGGGGCCCCTGAGTCTCCACCTCCCCCACTCTCCCAGGGAGGCGGAGCCCGCTTGGGGTTAAACGGAACAGAAAAGTAACTCTCCCTGCGTTTTAAAAAAAAGTAACATAAACCCCTGATAAATGCAAAGAACGTTTCCCTTCCTTTCTGCTCCTTCTCTCTCTTTTTTTTTTTGCTTTAATATTGTCTTGGTTCCCTTGTATGTTTTCATTTAAATTGGTTTTTATTAAATGTTAAAATAATGGTACATGGGAAATCATGCATTTTCATTTAGATTTATTTTCTATTTTAAATTTTTATCCTCGCTTGCTTTTTTTTTAAAGTTTGTTTTTCCTTCCCTCGTTTATATTTTTGCACATTTATTGTTTTGCCTCTTTGTTCCTCTTATATGTTGTTCTTTTTTTTGTTTTGTTTACTTGTTATGTTTTTCTCTTTTTTTTGTTGTTTTTTGTTTTGTTTTGTTTTTGCTTGCCTTTTGGAAGGTTTGTCCCCCCTGGTATGGTTTGGTGTCCCCCCCCTTCACCCCCGGGCCCATCCCGCGGGCCGCGCCCCTCCTCCCGGCTCTGGGCGGCGCTGGCGAGGCCCCCGTGGGCTTCATACGGGGGTGGTCCTGCGGTTGGCTGTGTTGGAGTGGAGAGAGTCTTTGTTCTCCTTCTGGATACAGTTGTGAACTTGGAGGAAGCTGTTATCCCTGTCGGAGTTGTAGGTGGCGGTGGGTGTGGTGGCGGCCTTCAGGGGGTCCCTGCTGAGGGTGTACATGGAGATCTCCGTGGACGGCAAGGTGTTGAAGCCCTTGATGCCCACGGGGGAGGCGTCCCTGGAGTGTGAGGGCTCGGTGGAGCGCGAGCTGGAGCGGCTGCGGCGCTGGTAGCGGTAGCGGTAACTGGGGATGCGGGTGATGGCGGAGGCCTGGAGGTAGTCCGTGGCGCGGGCTGTGGCCCGCAGCTGTTTGTGCCGGTCGATAAACATGTGCACGGCCAGCACCCCGACCATCTCAGCGATGATGAAGGACAGGGCCCCGAAGTAGAAGGACCAGCCATAGGAGTAACTATTCTTTTTGGAGTCGCTCTTGGAGGGGTCTCCGGCATTGGCAGATATGTACACTATAATGCCAATGATGTTACTCAGACCTGCGGGCGGGATGGGCGTGGAGAGGAGGCAGGGTGGAGGGGAAAGCAGAAATAATGATGGTTAGTATCCAAGGAGGATGCCAGGCCCTGGGCAGGAGGGCAGGAGGGGGACACCTTTCTGTTTGGAGAGAGCCAGAAGGGGAAGAGCTAAAGGAATCACAGATATGGGAAGAAGGGAGGGAACAGCAGGGCATTCTACAATATACTGAGTAATAACATTACTTATTGAGCATTTACTACCTACTTTCACAGCTGAGTGCTTTGCAAAGGGTTTGCAGATGAGAAAACAGATTGCAGAGAGGTTAAGTTGCTTAAGGCTGTATTGGGATTTGAAGCTGCTGTAGCAGGAGGTTAGGGCTTCCCTGGTGGCTCAGTTTTAAAGAATCTGCCTGCCAGTGCCTGCCACTGCAGTTCAATCCCTGGGTCGGGAAGATCCCTTGGAGAAGGAAATGGCAACTCACTCCAGTATTCTTGCCTGGAAAATTCCATGGACAGAGGAGCCTGATGGGCTACAGTCCATGGGGTATGAAAGAGTCAGACACGACTTAGAATCTAAATAAGAACCACAAGCAAGGGGTTAAGTCTGGCTCCTGGAGCCAGACTGCCTATATGCAAAGACTTTGGCAAGGTAAACATCATCTAAGCTTCCATATCTGTGAAGTAGATATAATAATAGTGCTTACTTCTTTTAGGTTGGGGGAAAATGAATACATATGAATACGTATGAGTTACTACTACATGTGAGTTNTGTGGGTGGGAGCAAACTCTATTTGCAGATTTTCCCTTCAGTGTCCTCAAGCTGTTTCAGCATCCAGTGGGAAAGAAGACTGTAAGAGAGTGGTCACCTCCCTGTGACCCAGTCTCCTCCACACCCCCGGCCTCAGAAGGGCTGCCCTGTCCACCATCTCCCAGATGGGACACCTAGACGTCGCCTTAGTCTTTTCTCTCTCACCTCCCCACTCCACCTCGATGCAGGATGCCAGTAATTCCTGCTGGCTCTGGAACTCTTCCCTCTTCTCACCCACTCCCTCACCTCCTCCCTGATCTGAGCCCCACGTATTTCAAGCCTAGGTCATGGCTGTCATCTCTTACTGGTCTTCCTGTTCCTGCTGAGACCCCGGAGTCAGTTCTCCAGGAGAAGCGGAGCAGTGCCATTAGCCTGGACCTCAGTCCTTTCTGCTCAGAACCTTCTCGCGGTCTCATCTCAGAGTGAAGCTGAGGCCCCCAAGCCCTAGTCTGGCTTCCCATCCACAGCTCACACCCTCAGACTCATTATGTGGCCGCCTCCCACCTCCTGGACACAACACACACACATACACTCACACACACACACACACACACACACCATGAAGAGACCCATGTGTGTGCAAGCAGACCCACACATACATACAGGCACTTATATTCAGACTGACAGATGCTCAGATGCACAGACACGCAGGCATCAAAAGACACAGCAGCCAGCACACACTCATGCCCTTAGGTACAAGACACACGCAGACACACCAACACACACTAAGAGTCATCGGAAGCCACATCCCGGTCACCACCACCTCTTCTTCGCCAGCTTGAGGTAAGGAGCTTTGGCAAGAAGAGAGAGGGCTACTGTTTTAAGAACAACTGGACTATATGATGATTTTTTTACTTTTATCTAGTTTGTTGCACTTTTTCGATTTCATATTCAGTGCTCCCATTTCATTTAGTTTGTGTTTTCCAATTTCTCCATCTTTTTTTTTTGATGTTCTTTCTCAAGCCTTTATCAAGCATAGTAGAAAAACTTTTGTATACATATATATAAATATAATATATATATTTTAGAAAACTTATGAATTTTTGCCTAACTAAAAAATTTATGACATTCTGATTCCACTTGTTTGACTTATGGATGAATAAAATGCTAGATTTCTAATTAAAAAATAGATACATAACAAACAAAAAAGGCTTACTGTATAGTACAGGGAACTATAGTTGATATCTTATAATAACCTATAATGGAAAAAATTTCAAAAATAAAAATGTGTATTTATATAACTGAATCACTTTGTTGTGCACCTGAAACATTGTTAGTCAACTAGACTTCAATAAAAAAAAATATATATATATATTTAAAAAAGAAGAAGAGAGAGGGCTAGGGAGGTGCCACACAGCAGACCCAGCTGACACCCCCATGGAGCGACTTGGAAAAAACAGACTGGTTACCATGACTTTGTGGGTAAGTTAGTGATAGGTGGGCAAGGCCTGTATTAGCTGCACAAGTCCAGTGACTCGGGGTGATGACTGGGACCAGTTACTGCTGTCCCTCCTTGGACTCTGTGGCTGTGGAGAAGCTGAGGAACCCGTTGAATACCCACGGAGACTGGGCAGTAAGAGCATTCATTCATTCACTCATTCATTTGTCCCGTCAGATATTAATTCGGTGCTTTCCTTCTGTCCCATCCTTCAAGAGGCATTGAACTTGCCTGAAGCTTGGTCTGCTGGCTTGAGAACAAGCGAGTCCTACTTTCTCTGCCAGTCCAGGAGATGAGCTCTGTGTCCCTGGCCAGTCATGCCCTCCTGGCATCCTCCACCTCCCTCTCTGCTCCAGATCCTCCATCCAACTGGTGGATCAAGGATGGCAGGGGTTACCCAGGCCACCTCACTGGCCGCCCATCCTCAGCTCCTTCCCTGGGGCTCCTCCTCTGCCTGGCCTCTGAACCTTGGGGTCCTGGGGCTCAGATCCTGCAGCTCTTCTCTCTCTGCACCACTTTCTTGGTGCTGTCATCAAGTCTCATGGTGCTAAATATCGTCCCCCTTCTGACCTCACTCAGACTCTTGTCTCGGGTCAGGTCCCACCTTGTGAGTCTCAGACTCCATGTCACCTCCTCAGGGAGTCTGTGAGCCTCTTTTACTTATTGTGGCTGATACTGAGCATCCATCCTTCCCCATCCCAACCTGCTCCCTCCATGGGCACAAACTTTGGAGTCATCCTTTATCCTTTCCTGTCCCTGGAAATTCACATGCAACCTTTCAGAAGATCCTAGGAATATTTTCAGGCTCTGACACCTTCCCACCTCCTTCACTGCCGCCACCTGCGTTCAAGCTGCTGTCATCTCTTGTCTGGATGATCGATCATAACAGGCTCCTTGCTTTTTGCTTGTTTCCTCCATCAGGGTGTAACTTTCATGAAGGCGCTGACTTTCTTTATTTTGTCCACACTTGAATCCCCATGAAATTAAAAGACGCTTACTCCTTGGAAGAAAAGTTATGAGCAACCTAGATAGCATATTCAAAAGCAGAGACATTACTTTGCTAATTAAGGTCCGTCTAGTAAAGGCTATGGTTTTTCCTGTGGTCATGTATGGATGTGAGAGTTGGACTGTGAAGAAGGCTGAGCGCAGAAGAATTGATGCTTTTGAACTGTGGTGTTGGAGAAGACTCTGAGAGTCCCTTGGACTGCAAGGAGATCCAACCAGTCCATTCTGAAGGAGATCAGCCCTGGGATTTCTTTGGAAGGAATGACGCTAAAGCTGAAACTCCAGTACTTTGGCCACCTCATGCAAAGAGTTGACTCATTGGAAAAGACTCTGATGCTGGGAGGGATTGGGGGCAGGAGAAGAAGGGGACGACAGAGAATGAGATGGCTGGATGGCATCACTGACTCGATGGACGTGAGTCTGAGTGAACTCTGGGAGTTGGTGATGGACAGGGAGGCCTAGCGTGCTCCGATTCATGGGGTCGCAGAGTCGGACACGAATGAGCGACTGAATTGAACTGAACTGAGTCCCCATACCATCAACAGTGCCCTATATACATAGTGATAGTGAGTATCTCCTGAGTGAATGAACGGATGGATGAATGCTTCCAGAGTCCGAGTCTCTGCATTGGTGCCACCTCTAGGGAACTCTTCTAGAATGATGGCCTCCAGTCTGGGTTAGGCACCAGGCTTCCTCAGCACCCTGGATCACCTTCTTTCCCTGCTTGAGGCATCTAGGTTAGGTTCTTGGGCCTGTCAACCCACGTGGTAGGTGAGTTGAAGGTTTAACAGACCAGAATGGAGTGGGGCGGGGTAAGTTGAATCAGGTCCCACCCACCCGAGTGCAGCCCTGCCCATCTCCCTGGACCAAAAGCCCATCTTCAGGAGAGGCGCCTCCCACCTTCCTGGGCACCAGCTCTGCCCACCACACTACGGCAGGCAATGTCTTCTGTCTTCTAGTTTCTCTAGCCAATCAGGTTAGAGGTTGACAGAGATGATGGGAACTCACATCTTCCAGCTTTAAAAAATTATTTTTGTTGTTTAACCCCAGACTAGCATATTACAGATCAGAGGTCAACAAACTGCCAGATGAGGCCTGTTGCCTACTTTTGCAAGTGAAGTTAAGTTTCACGGGAGCAAACACAGCCATGCTCAGTTGCTTCCAGGTTTGAGTTTGTGCTACAAGGTCAAGGTTGAGTAGTTGAGACAGAGACTTTATGGCCCACAAAGCCTGGAATATCTCTTTTCAGAAAAATTTGCCAATTTGTTATAGATGCTCAAAAATATTTTTGGATTAAGTCAACTCAAGTCAGACTCTCAGAAACCTGAGCTGCTAATTTGCATTCAAGTCTTCTGTCCAGAGACACCAAAATGAACCAAACACTAAACAATTCTTTCTTTAAAATTCGGGAAATAAAGATATAGAGTAGGTAGGAATAGCTGCTGAAGAATCTTGTCTTTCCTTTCAAATAGCGTTTATTGGGCACCTTCTATCTTCCAGGAACTGTTCTTGGTAGAGCGATGAATGAGACAAGGGTCCTGCCCCAACAATGGGCATCTGGCTGATAAAGTATCGCCCCCTCGCTGGGCTCAGCCAGCGTGGCTTTGTGCGTAGACCCCCACTTGGCTCCCCCTTCCATCTTCTCTTGGGTGCATCTCTGCAGGTCCCTGCCTCCCAAGTCCTGCTGTTTCTCTGAGGGTCCTTCTCCTAGGCTGTGCTCTGCCTGCAGCCATGGACAGTGCCTCATTCATTCCTCTGGAACTCTCCAGCACTCAGTGCAGACTCTGACATACAGAAGGTGCTCAACTTTGAGAGCCCTAGACCTGGTGGCTCAGATGGTAAAGAATCTGCCTGCAATGAGAGAGACCCGGATTCAATCCCTGGGTTGGGAAGATTCCCTGGAGGAGGGCATGGCAACCCACTCCAGTATTCTTGCCTGGAGAATCCCGTGGACACAGGAGCCTGGTGGGCTATGGTTGATGGAGTGGTTGATGGGGTTGAAAAGAACTGGACAAGACTGAGCAACTGACACTTTCACTTTCAGACCTCATAATGCAGAGGACGAACAGACGATCCTTCAGGAATTCCATCTGAGAGCAGTGTCGTGCAGGAATTCGTGAAGGGAAAGGACGAGCCTAGTAAGATATTGCCCCTTCTCCTTTAAAAAGAGACCTGTGAGTGACCTGATGTCCCCTTCCTTTTTCTTGCCGCCTGGCTGGCTTCATGTTCCATGGGCTTTGAAATGAAACCCAGATTTCAGGCTGACCTGAGAGCTGGGTTTGACACGAGGAGTAATTATTGAAAGTGACAGGGGTGATCCATATAATAAAATGCTTCCTACATTTTTCATAGAAATAATCCAATACTAACCACTGCTGTGGAGGATGGGAGGGAGGCTTTGGCTGGGGAAGGGCACTTGGGAGCAGAGGAGGTGGGGGCGGGGGCAGGGAGGGGTGCTCCTGGGAGGAGAGCAAACTGCTTTCGGAAGCACTCTCTGAGAGCTTCCTACAGAGCTTTCAGCTACTTCTGCTGGGGCCGCTTTGCGGTCCCATGCATTAAGGACCCTCAGCCTCTCTCCTGGAAATCCTTTTCTCCTGGAACACTTTACCTTGTTAGTTTTTGCTGCTTCTTGAGAGATTTTCTTTGGGTCTCAAAATGCTTTCTCTTGATACTATGTCTCAGGTGAATTTAAGATCACAGCTATTACATCAGGATTTAACTTTGACTTGATTTGTGGGAAAAGAAAAAAAAAATCTCATTGTTTCAGTAGAAGTTCCAGTCTGGCACTGCCTGGTGAATCTCCTGATTGGATTGTTCAAGAAATATCTACGGAGTACTTTCTATGTGCCGGGCACTGGGCTGGGAGTATAATGATGAGTGAGATAGGTAGAGTTCTATCAGAGTTCTAGTTGAACTGGCCACACTGTGAGAGAGCTGGTTGCTCAAACAGACATGGATGCAACAGCATGATAAAGATGCTAGGCTCTGGGAATCCCTTCAGGGGCATAGAGGACTTCTTGGAGGAGGTGTTGTTTCACTGGAAACCTGGAAAATGTGTAGGAACATGCCAAGAAAGAGGGGAGGAAGGGCGTTGCGGGTAGCGGGAAATAGCACACCTGAACGTTTGGCTATGGCAAGGGGGGAAGACAGAAGGCTCAGCTTTTTCCTGCCCTCTGCAGTGACAGAGACCTCTAGATAGTTCTGGCCTTTGGCTCTTAAAGGATGGAAGGGCAGGACCCATCAACAGGAGAGAAATTAAAAAAAATTGCATCCACTCACGGAGGAAATATTCTGCTGTGTCAGCTTCGTAATCTGCATCCTCTGGGAAGTGATCGATTTGCTTGCAGAGACCTTTGAAGTTCCCTGGAAAACAAGGGAAGAAAGTGCTCGTGAGACATTCAAATCTCCAGGGACTCAGCGCCCACTGGCCTCTTCCTGACTTCTTGTTCTTCTGAAGCTGGCTCAGTCCTCTCCCTCACCTCCTCCCTCCCCCGGCAAGGAAAGTATCGCTTTGTCTGTTTGGACATCTGCCCAGTGAATCAAAACACACACACCCGCGGTGCTGCAGAGAGGATCTAAGGCTTAAGACTTCAAAACCCAGCCTTCCATCTCTGCATCGAGGCTTCTGAGGATTAGCTGAGGCTTGGCGGGTGGTGGAGGTTTGAATCTGGGCTGGGGACTGCCACAGAGGAGACTGGTGAATACCAGCGTGCCTGCCTCTGTGCCCCAGCTCGGCTGGGAGTCACCTCGTGTTTTACATGCGAGAAAGTTGATTGCTTTCCAAAGAGGGCAGACCCCAGACCGAGGCTGGCAAACATTCCCACAGCTCTTTAGATGAGTTTGCAAAGCATTTTCCCATCTGCAATTGCATGGAATTCACTATATGGAGCCTATGAAAGTTCTGCAATACTCCTAGGGTTGAACACCCCACCCAGGCCTGGGTCACTAGCCAGATTTGTGGAGTATGACACAACCTGTGAGAGGAGTAATAGCATCTCCATTTTATAAATGAAGAAACTGAGGCTCAGGGAGACTGGATACAAGTGTGCTTATGTAACTATTTTAGGTATTTCAAGCTATTACAGTATATAGGTAATTTTATACTACATATTACAGAGAAGATGGTTGATCCTTACCCTACAACCCTCCCTTAACTGTCTCTGTGCCAATTCAAATGACTGAATAAGTGCCTATGGCCAGGAAATGATGGAATCTGGGCTCAAAGACCTTTTGGTTTTAAAACTTTCCTTGGTGATTGCTGAGAAGGTGAGAGCCAGCTCAGATGAGAACCCCTAGCCCAGTGTCCAGCAGATCCCCCGCAGTGATCCCTAAATGAATGAGTGAACTACTGAATGCAATCTTCATAAACACTCATGTGGAGAATAGAATTTACAAGCATGGCTGCTTCACGACAACAGAGACTTTTGTCTGTTTCATTCACCATTGTGTCCCGAGCACAGGCACAATGGATGTTGCCTGACTTCCTCTGAAGGACTGGACACTCGAAACTGTGCAGGGAGGTACGGTGACAGTGGGTGAATGGTAGGTTCTGCAGCTGGCCTGCCTGGGTTTCGCTCAGCTCCACGGAGATGCCTCAGCTTCCTCATCAGAAAGCAGAGATTGGAGCGATTCTTCCTTTGTTGATTGTTGTGGGGATGGCAAGAGCTAACACGTCTAAAGTGCTCAGAGCAGTGCCTGGCACGTTAGTAAATGTGCTGGGGGTATTGAGTGAGAGAGAAATGAACCTTGCTACATTTAGCCCCTGACATTTAGGATTTTCCTGTGATAAAAGCTAATGCCACCTAATTAATACAGTCTTTGATATGTGTGAACAGTTTATTTTCTTGTAAGATCCTGAGCCTTGTAGCCCGTAAAGTAGGTTTTATTATGTATGATAGGTATTATTTAGGAATATTAAGTCATTATTACACATATACACAGCTGGGTATATCGTACAACTGGATATACAGGATGTGCTCAGTTGCACAGCTGTCCAACTCTGCAACTGCATGGACTGCAGCCCATCTGGCTCCTCTGTCCACAGGGATTCTCCAGGCAAGAATACTGGTTGCCATGACTCCTCCAGGGGGTTTTCCCAACCTAGGGATGGAACCAGGTCTCCCGCATTGCAGGCAGTATAGGTATGCTTACATAATTGTGTTTCTAGCTATTATAATATGTATAGGTAACACTGGGGATCCTAGGTGGCGCTAGTGCTAAAGAACCCGCCTGCCAAGGCAGGAGCCAAAGAGACATGGGTTGAATCCCTGGGTCAGGAAGATCCCCAAGAGGAAAGCATGACAACCCACTCCAATATTCTTGCCTGGAGCATCCCATGGACAGAGGATTGTGGTGGGCTACAGTCCATAGCATTGCAGAGTCGGACATGACTGACCCAGCTTAGCATGCACACATAGGTAGTTCTGTACTACATATAACAGAGAAGATGGTAGATCCTTACCTTACAACCCCCACCTCCCCTTAACTGTATCTCTGCCAAATTCGCTTCCTTTCCCAACTTCTGCAAGAAGAGAGATTCCCCAGAGCATACGGGGGCTCCAGGTAGAGTTTGGCTCAGAATGCTCCCAGTGGGGCAGGTGTCTTCTTTATGTGTGCTGGACCATGTCTTGTCTTGCTCAGCACCCTCCCCACCCCATACCTTGCTGTCTCACCCTCCTCTATGGTCCTGAACACGTGCCCACCCTGTTCTTATCATCTTGATGCATTAACCAGAGGCTTCCCCTCCCTCTCCTGACTTATCCCCCATCCAACCACAGACTCTTTTTTCCTGGGAAGAGTCTTCATTCCTGCTTCTAAGAGGATAACATTTACCTCCCCATTGGTAAAATTACAAATCAATGTATTTGAAAACCACTTTGCAAAGCACTTTGTTTTTCTCTCAATTCAGTCTGACAAGTATTTCGTCAGCACCAACTTGGTGCCAGGCATCTTTATAAGGAATTTGTGCAGGAGGTGAGGCGCTGAGAATGGTACTGAAGTGCCCCAAGGCTCCTGACAAACTGGGGACTGTGCTCAACCCCCAACCACAGGTGGTGCCTCCACGTCTCTCTTTTAAGGGCCCCACGCTTCAGGCCTGTGGACCCCTACTGCAGCTGCTCCCCGTGCAGCCTGGCCCCGGCCCCGCCTCCATCATCTTTGGACCACTGGACCCCAGCACAGTGCCCCGCACAGGAGAAGGGCTCCAGAGATGCTTGTAGAGAATCAGCAGCCCAGACCTCTCTTGTGAGGTCCAGACCTGGGGATCCAGCTGCCTATTTGATGTCTCTTGGTGGATGTTTTAAAAGCATTGTATACTCAGCAGGTCCAAACCAAACTTATGATCTGTCCCTCAAGCCTGGTCTTCTGGAGGCAACAACTAGGTCACCCAAGGCCTCTCTGTTGCTGCCTCATGCAAGCCTCAGCCCAGCCATCATTGCCAACATTGCTGCCTCTTCCCTGCAGGCTCCATCCATCACAACATCCTGTCTGTATCGGCTCTCAGAATCTTTCAAATCCATCGATTTTTTTCCCCAACAAGAGCAATACCCACTGCCAGGCCACCCTCCTTGCTTTTCTAGATGACTGCAGTAGCCTCCCCACTGGCCATTTTGTACCCACTCTTATCCATCTTTACAGAATAATCATAGTGAAGCTTTGACAATGCAAATCTGTTCAAGCCACCTTCAGTTTGAAGTGCTCAACAGCTTCTTGATGTCCTTAGGGAAATTTTCAGCATGTTTAACAGAGCTGACCGCTGTCTGGTCTAACCTCCATCTCAGTGCATGTGCAGTCTCAGCTGTCCTTCCTGCCATGCTCACTCCTTCTCTGGGGCCTTTGCACACCCTGGTCTAGCCTCCTGTGCCCCCACCGTCTCCTCTGTTGTCCCTCCCTCAGCATCTCTGTGTCTTCCCACACTGTGCTAGTGTGGGGTCTGCCACTAATCTGGCTGCTCTATAGTCAGGGGAGGTCTCAAGGCACGAGTGATGCCGGCGGGGATATTCTAGCAGAGAGGGAACGCTTGATAATCCGGGGAGGGGTGGGACAATACAGGAGCACTGTGAGGGGGAGGAGGCCTGGGACACAAGTGCAAGGCTGGCCTCACGTGGATGGTGGTGCATCCACGGCACCGTGGGGACGGGGCAGTGTAGATGTGGAAAGGGGATGGTTGGGCATGGTGGAAGCTTGTGGCACTTCTCTTCTGGTTGCTTCTGTTTTCTGAATGAAATGGGAAACAGAATTGTCAACTGAGAGTGAGGAACGGGAGGAAGAAAGTGAAAATTTTCTCCATGAAAGTGAAGAAGGTATGGGCCAGGCTTGAGACATGAAGTATATGCGTTGGTGGCCTGACAGTTCCTCCTGAGGTTCTGTGCTTTTTTTCTGAACATACTTAGGATATGGGGGCAGTGCAGTGATAATAAAGAAGTTTTGCAGGGGAAATGAGAGCCTTGAAGATGAGTGCAGTGGCCAGTCATTGGAAGTTGACAATGACCAAATGAGAGCATTGTCAAAGCTGATCCTCTTACAAGTATAAGAGAAGTTGCTGGAGAGCTCAACACTGACCATTCTATGGTTGTTCAGCATTTGAAACAAATTGGGATGGTGGATGCCTCATAGGCTGATTGTAAATCAAAAAAATCATCTTCTCTTATTCTGTGCAACAACAACGCACCGATTCTCTATTGGATTGTGATGTGCGATGAAAAGTGGGTTTTATACAATGACTAGTGACAACCAGCTCAGTGGCTGGATGGAGAAGAAGCTCCAAAGTACTTCCTAAAGCTAAACTTATACCCAAATAAGGTCACGGTCACTGTTTGGCGGTTTGCTGCCTGTGTCATCTACTACAGTTTTCTGGATCCTGACGATATGATTACATCTGAGAAGTATGCTCAGCAAATCCATAAGATGCACTGAAAATGTCAACATCTACAGCTGGCATTGATCAACAGAGAGAGCCCAATTCTTCAAACAATGCCCGATCACACATCACACACCCAAGCCTTCAAAAGTTGAATGAACTGGGCTACAAGTTTTGCTTCTTTCTCTGTGTTCATCTGACCTCTCACAAACTGAGTACCACTTCTTCAAGCATCTCAGCTTTTTGAAGTGAAAATGCTTCCACAACCAGCAGGAGGCAGAAACTGCTTTCCAAGAGTTGGTCAAATCCTGAGGCATGGGTTTTTATGCTACAGGAATAAACAAACTTATTTCTCATTGGCAAAAATGTGCTGATTTTAATGGTTCCTATTTTGATTAATAAAAATGTGCTTGAGCCTAGTTAAAATGATTTAAAATTCACAGTCTAAGACTGCAATTACTTTTTCACCAACTATAATATACAAGATAATATAATACTAGCCTATAATATATAAGATAAAACCAAATAACTTCTATATAAAGACAAAACTAAATGTTCACTTTTATTTCCTATATACATCAAATACATATTATAAAACTGCTTACCAAGTTAAACATTGACGTGCAAATGATTTATCCAATTATTCTAATAGGCCCCAAATCAATGGTTGGTTTTTAGAAATTATTGGTGTGATCTTTTGATGATGAGTCTTTTACAAGCTAAATGATGGCCCTGTCTGGATGGAGATTTGACACAGGGAACCACACCAGATGCTTCTCACCCTTCTCTGTTAGAGTAAGAGTCATTCTGTCTCAGTGACAGAGAGTTTTCTACTAACCTCTGCTGCTGCTGCGTCGCTTCAGTCATGTCCAACTCTGTGCGACCCCATAGACGGCAGCCCACCAAGCTCCCCTGTCCCTGAGATTCTCTAGGCAAGAACACTGGAGTGGGTTGCTATTTCCTCTCCAAAGCATGAAAGTGAAAAGTGAAAGTGAAGTCTCTCAGTCGTGTCTGACTCTTCACGACCTCATGGACCAGGCTTCTCTGTCCATGGAATTTTCCAGGCAAGAGTACTGGAGTGGGGTGCCATTGCCTTCTCCACTAACCTCTGAGGGACAGAAAACTAAGATAATGGCATCAGGTCCCATCACTTCATGGCAAACAGATGGGGAAACAATGGAAACAGTGACAGACTTTATTTTCTTGGGCTTCAAAACGACTGCAGGTGGTGACTGCAGCCATGAAATTAATAGACGCTTGCTCCTTGGAAGAAAAGCTATGAGCAACCTAGACAGGATATTAAAAAGCAGAGACATTACTTTACCAGCAAAGTTCCATCTAGTCAAAGCTATGGTTTTTCCAGTAGTCATGTATGGATGTGAGAGTTAGACTATAAAGAAAGCTGAGCTCTGAAGAATTGATGCTTTTGAACTGTGGTGTTGGAGAAGACTCTTGAGAGTCCCTTGGACTGCAAGGAGATCCAACCAGTCCATTCTGAAGGAGATCAGCCCTGGGATTTCTTTGGAAGGAATGACGCTAAAGCTGAAACTCCAGTACTTTGGCCACCTCATGCAAAGAGTTGACTCATTGGAAAAGACTCTGATGCTGGGAGGGATTGGGGGCAGGAGAAGAAGGGGACGACAGAGAATGAGATGGCTGGATGGCATCACTGACTCGATGGACGTGAGTCTGAGTGAACTCTGGGAGTTGGTGATGGACAGGGAAGCCTAGCGTGCTCCGATTCATGGGGTCGCAGAGTCGGACACGAATGAGCGACTGAATTGAACTGAACTGAGTCCTCATACCATCAACAGTGCCCTATATACATAGTGATAGTGAGTATCTCCTGAGTGAATGAACGGATGGATGAATGCTTCCAGAGTCCGAGTCTCTGCATTGGTGCCACCTCTAGGGAACTCTTCTGGAATGATGGCCTCCAGTCTGGGTTAGGCACCAGGCTTCCTCAGCACCCTGGATCACCTTCTTTCCCTGCTTGAGGCATCTAGGTTAGGTTCTTGGGCCTGTCAACCCACGTGGTAGGTGAGTTGAAGGTTTAACAGACCAGAACGGAGTGGGGCGGGGTAAATTGAATCAGGTCCCACCCACCCGAGTGCAGCCCTGCCCATCTCCCTGGACCAAAAGCCCATCTTCAGGAGAGGCGCCTCCCACCTTCCTGGGCACCAGCTCTGCCCACCACACTACGGCAGGCAATATCTTCTGTCTTCTAGTTTCTCTAGCCAATCAGGTTAGAGGTTGACAGAGATGATGGGAACTCACATCTTCCAGCTTTAAAAAATTATTTTTGTTGTTTAACCCCAGACTAGCATATTACAGATCAGAGGTCAACAAACTGCCAGATGAGGCCTGTTGCCTACTTTTGCAAGTGAAGTTAAGTTTCACGGGAGCAAACACAGCCATGCTCAGTTGCTTCCAGGTTTGAGTTTGTGCTACAAGGTCAAGGTTGAGTAGTTGAGACAGAGACTTTATGGCCCACAAAGCCTGGAATATCTCTTTTCAGAAAAATTTGCCAATTTGTTATAGATGCTCAAAAATATTTTTGGATTAAGTCAACTCAAGTCAGACTCTCAGAAACCTGAGCTGNTTTTGAACTGTGGTGTTGGAGAAGACTCTGAGAGTCCCTTGGACTGCAAGGAGATCCAACCAGTCCATTCTGAAGGAGATCAGCCCTGGGATTTCTTTGGAAGGAATGACGCTAAAGCTGAAACTCCAGTACTTTGGCCACCTCATGCAAAGAGTTGACTCATTGGAAAAGACTCTGATGCTGGGAGGGATTGGGGGCAGGAGAAGAAGGGGACGACAGAGAATGAGATGGCTGGATGGCATCACTGACTCGATGGACGTGAGTCTGAGTGAACTCTGGGAGTTGGTGATGGACAGGGAAGCCTAGCGTGCTCCGATTCATGGGGTCGCAGAGTCGGACACGAATGAGCGACTGAATTGAACTGAACTGAGTCCTCATACCATCAACAGTGCCCTATATACATAGTGATAGTGAGTATCTCCTGAGTGAATGAACGGATGGATGAATGCTTCCAGAGTCCGAGTCTCTGCATTGGTGCCACCTCTAGGGAACTCTTCTGGAATGATGGCCTCCAGTCTGGGTTAGGCACCAGGCTTCCTCAGCACCCTGGATCACCTTCTTTCCCTGCTTGAGGCATCTAGGTTAGGTTCTTGGGCCTGTCAACCCACGTGGTAGGTGAGTTGAAGGTTTAACAGACCAGAACGGAGTGGGGCGGGGTAAATTGAATCAGGTCCCACCCACCCGAGTGCAGCCCTGCCCATCTCCCTGGACCAAAAGCCCATCTTCAGGAGAGGCGCCTCCCACCTTCCTGGGCACCAGCTCTGCCCACCACACTACGGCAGGCAATGTCTTCTGTCTTCTAGTTTCTCTAGCCAATCAGGTTAGAGGTTGACAGAGATGATGGGAACTCACATCTTCCAGCTTTAAAAAATTATTTTTGTTGTTTAACCCCAGACTAGCATATTACAGATCAGAGGTCAACAAACTGCCAGATGAGGCCTGTTGCCTACTTTTGCAAGTGAAGTTAAGTTTCACGGGAGCAAACACAGCCATGCTCAGTTGCTTCCAGGTTTGAGTTTGTGCTACAAGGTCAAGGTTGAGTAGTTGAGACAGAGACTTTATGGCCCACAAAGCCTGGAATATCTCTTTTCAGAAAAATTTGCCAATTTGTTATAGATGCTCAAAAATATTTTTGGATTAAGTCAACTCAAGTCAGACTCTCAGAAACCTGAGCTGCTAATTTGCATTCAAGTCTTCTGTACAGAGACACCAAAATGAACCAAACACTAAACAATTCTTTCTTTAAAATTCGGGAAATAAAGATATAGAGTAGGTAGGAATAGCTGCAGAAGAATCCTGTCTTTCCTTTCAAGTAGCGTTTATTGGGCACCTTCTATCTTCCAGGAACTGTTCTTGGTAGAGCGATGAATGAGACAAGGGTCCTGCCCCAACAATGGGCATCTGGCTGATAAAGTATCGCCCCCTCGCTGGGCTCAGCCAGCGTGGCTTTGTGCGTAGACCCCCACTTGGCTCCCCCTTCCATCTTCTCTTGGGTGCATCTCTGCAGGTCCCTGCCTCCCAAGTCCTGCTGTTTCTCTGAGGGTCCTTCTCCTAGGCTGTGCTCTGCCTGCAGCCATGGACAGTGCCTCATTCATTCCTCTGGAACTCTCCAGCACTCAGTGCAGACTCTGACATACAAAAGGTGCTCAACTTTGAGAGCCCTAGACCTGGTGGCTCAGATGGTAAAGAATCTGCCTGCAATGAGAGAGACCCGGATTCAATCCCTGGGTTGGGAAGATTCCCTGGAGGAGGGCATGGCAACCCACTCCAGTATTCTTGCCTGGAGAATCCCGTGGACACAGGAGCCTGGTGGGCTATGGTTGATGGAGTGGTTGATGGGGTTGAAAAGAACTGGACAAGACTGAGCAACTGACACTTTCACTTTCAGACCTCATAATGCAGAGGACGAACAGACGATCCTTCAGGAATTCCATCTGAGAGCAGTGTCGTGCAGGAATTCATGAAGGGAAAGGACGAGCCTAGTAAGATATTGCCCCTTCTCCTTTAAAAAGAGACCTGTGAGTGACCTGATGTCCCCTTCCTTTTT
>SJYW01027138.1:153527-202121 GCA_006410735.1 Raphicerus campestris
TTTCTGTTTGATTATTGGAAGTAGAAGAAAAGAGCAGATGCTGTTCGAGAACAAGCTGGGGTGTGTGTGTGTGTGTGTGTGTGTGTGTGTGACAGAGAGAGAAAGAGAGTTGGGGGAGAGAGAGGTGAGGACTGAGAGAAAGAGAAGATAGAAAGGAAACTGCTGATAATAAGAAAGGGAGGAAAAGTTTTCCATTTCTGATTGAAGGATGAGGGTGAAGAGAAAGTTTAGAAGTTTACCCAGTATGGTTCTTCACGAGATTAGAGAGAGTTTCCTTGTGGACATAGGGGAACAGTATTTTCCAAGGTAAAAGTTTCAATATCTAGAACCACTTTATTCTTAAAAGAGGGAAGATGTTGTTCTAGAAAAATATTCAGTGAGAACTTATCACTTGTGGAAGAGTTGCTTATATCACAGTAATACATATTAATGGTACCAGATCACACTTTCATTTCTGTATCTAGAGCCTAAGAGAGCTATTTACACAAATGTAGGAAATTAGAATTCCAGCCAGCCCTCCCTTCCAGACCACATTAAGCAGGGTGTTGAAAGCTCTTTGAGAGAAGCAGAGAGTGGAAAATCTAAAAATATAATTTGAAGAAGGGAGTACTAACTGAGTTATTTACTTCTTCCAATCATGAGTAAAGTTTGTGAGGTAAAAGCAACACCCTGTATTCCTTAATGATTAACCACACTGCACAGATGTTAGTTTCTTTGACATTTTTATTAAGATCCACAAACTATTGTTACCCTGAACAAAACAACATTGGACAGAAACAGCTGAGAACACAAAAAACCACCATCATAGCACCATCTAAATGGATGCTTCCAATGTGCAAGCTGTCACTAGAGGCTGGAACGTGTTAGGCATGGTGGACTACCACTGAACATGTCCTTCCTAAATGCATCTTTGGACTAGTCTTGAGCAAAACCATAGTCACAGTTAAAAGTAACTGGCTTCCTGATGGCTCAGTGGTAAAGAATTCACCCAAAATGCAGTAGATACAAGAGACACAAGTTCGAGCCTTGGTTCAGGAAGATACCCTGGAGGAGGAAATGGCAACCCACTCCACTATTCTTGCCTGAAAATTCCACGGACAGAGGAGTCTGGTGGGCTACAGTCCAAAGTGCTGAAAGGGTCCAACATGACTGAGCACCCAGGCAACACCACTGAGCCTTTTATTCTTTGGTTACTTACAGTCTACTCTTAGTGGCATTATTGATTCATTTGGAGTTATACTGGGAAATTTCTTTGTAGCAAATCCACCACCTTTTATTTCATCATCTGATACTTGCTAAAACTATTAAACAATCAGTGCAATTTGACATGAATTTATTGACTGTTACTAAATACCTGAGATGGCACAGGAGCACGGTGGCTGCCACAGTGCAGGAGCGCTACCGAGAGGAGCTACTCCACGTCCAGGGTCAGGGGAGGTGGCCAAGAGGAGCTACCCCACATCCAAGGTGAGGAGCAGTGGCTGTGCTTTGCTGGAGTGGCTGTGAAGCGATATCCCACATCCAAGATAAGAGAAACCCAAGTAAGATGGTAGGTGCTGAGAGAGGGCATCAGAGGGCAGACAGACTGAACCACAATCACAGACAACAGGCCAATTATCTAACTCAATGAAACTAAACCATGCCGTGAGGGGCCACCCAAGACAGGCAGGTCATGGTGGAGAGGTCTGACAGAATGTGGTCCACTGGACAAGGGAACGGCAAACCACTTCACTATTCTTGCCTTGAGAATCCTATGAACAGTATGAAATGGCAAAAAGATAGGACACTCAAAGAAAAACTCCCCAGGTTGGTGGGTGCCCAGTATGCTACTGGAGATCAGTGGAGAAATAACTCCAGAAAGAATGAAGGGATGGAGCCAAAGCAAGAGCAATATCCAGATGTGGATGGGACTGGTGATATAAGCAAGGCTCAATGCTGTAAATAGCCTTGCATAGGAACCTGCAATGTTAGGTCCATGAATCAATGCAAATTGGAAGTGGTCAAACAGGAGATGGCAAGAGCGAACATCAACCTTCTAGGAATCAGCGAACTAAGATGGACTGGAATGGATGAATTGAACTAGAATGACCCTTATATCTACTACTGTGGGCAGGAATCCCTTAGAAGAAATGGAGTAGCCATCATAGTCAATAAAAGAGCCCAAAATAAAGTACTTATCCAATCTCAAAAACTACAGAATGATCTCTGTTCATTTCCAAGGCAAACCATTCAATATCATGGTAATCCAAATCTATGCCCCGACAAGTAACACTGAAGAAGCTGAAGTTGAACAGTTCTATGAAGACCCACAAGACCTTCTAGAACTAACACCCAAAAATATGCCATTTTTATTATAGGGGACTGGAATGCAAAAGTAGGAAGTCAAGAAACACCTGGAGTAACAGGCAAATTTGGCCTTGGAATGCAGAATGAAGCAGGGCAAAGACTAATAGAGTTTTGCCAAGAAAATGCACTGGTCATAGCAAACACCCTCTTCCAACAACACAAGAGAAGACTCTACACATGGACATCACCAGATGGTTAACACCAAAATTCGATTGATTATATTCTTTGCTGCCAAAGATGGAAAAGCTCTATACAGTCAGCAAAAACAAGACCAGGAGCTGACTGTGGTCCAGATCATGAACTCCTTATTGCCAAATTCAGACTGAAATTGAAGAAATGGGAGGGACCTAAGAAAAGCAGAAGATATTAAGAAGAGGTGGCAAAAATACACAGAAGAACTGTACAAAAAAGATACTCACGACCCAGATAATCACAAAGGTGTGCACTCACACTAACCTAGAGCCAGACATCCTGGAATGTGAAGTTAGGTGGCCCTTAGGAAGCATCACTATGAACAAAGCTAGTGGAGATGATGGTATTCCAGTTCAGTTTTTCAAATCCTATAAGATGATGCTGTGAAAGTGCTACACTCAATATGCCAGCAAATTCGGAAAACTCAGCAGTGAATACAGGGCTAGAAAAGTCAGTTTTCATTCCAATCACAAAGAAAGGCAATGCCAAAGAATGCTCAAACTACCACACGATTGCNGTGCGTGAGTGTTGACACAGGCTTCCTGACTCAGAAGGTGGAGGAGTCAGCCAGGTGAAGCAGGTAGGTAGGGATGTGTGTGTGTGTGTGTGTGTGTGTGTGTGTGTGTGTGTGTGTGTTTGTATGTGTGTGTGTTGGGGCATGTGAGGAAGCAGTGGAGGGTGAGAAGGGATTCTAGGAAGAGGCAAGTCAGGGAAGAGCAAGGTCAGGGAAGTGCTGGGCACACAGGAGGGGCAGAGTGTCTCAGGGCACCAGGCCAGTCCTCCAGGGCAGGTCCTCCGGGGCAGAGTTGGGGATAAAAGGGAAATCTGGAGGCAGCGCTGTGCTGGGTCTGGCTTACATCTTGGGAGCTGATTGTTAGTGTCTCTTCATAACTCACACGAGGAGCTTGAAATCAGCCATGTTGCAAGTGTTCGCACCACAGACATTGGCAGACACTACAAATCAAGGTCCTGTATCCTTGCACAGATAGTCAGCTGGTAAACATTTACCAGCAAACCCCCGGATACAGGGCAGTCTCATATGAGGGGTCGCCTGGTGCAAAGACATGACATCTTCATGGGAGTGGAGATTTGCAGAAAGATTGATCCCAACAAGAAGGTTGGATGGGTGAGGGTGAGGGCAGGAGATGGCTGGGGAGTAAGCAGGGATCTGATCCTGCTGGGCTTGTGGTCCAGGCTGAAGTGAGGAGGGGGAATCTCTGCCCCCACTCCCCCCACAAGCACTGGCTTTGATGAGGAGATGGGGGAGATCCTTCCTCCATGAGGGCTTCCCAGGTGGCCCTAGTGGTAAAGAACCCGCTTGCCAGTACAGGAGACATGAGACTTGAGTTCGATCCCTGGCTTGAGAGGATCCCTTGGAGGAGAGTAGGGCAACCCACTCCAGTCTTCTTGCCTGGAGAATCCCATGGACAGAGAATCCAGGTGGGCTACAGTCCATGGGGTCGCAAAGAGTAGGACACGACTGAAGCAACTTAGCACACACACACACTCCCACCATGAACTATAAAGGATTTTTCTGCCAAGGGACCAACAACTGTGAAATCTCTACTGAACCCCCACTCCAGAAGGGCCAGCGATGTTGCACCAAACCCAGAGCGCAGAGACCTCAAGCTAAGTCTTGGAGGGAAGGCCAAGGACTGAGTCTTAGGCTGCCACAGCTCTGCCTCCAGGAATTCCCTGCTTCAGTCTGAGAATTTCAGCTTGCAGGTATTAAGTAGTTTAAAAGGAGGTTTTATCAGCTTTGTAAAAAGCACATTAATATCTCACAACACCAACTGCTGTCTCATTTCTTTGAGATACAATAACCTCTTCATAAACCTGGTCATTAAGGGTTGAAAAAGCACTGTTTTATTTTTCCACATATTCAGGAGAGGCTGAAAGAGTAGCTCAGAACCCGGAGGCCTCGCGGAGGGAGCCGGCTGACACACGGGTAGGACGTCGGAAAGTAATTTTTTAAGTGAAGCAAATGAAGGGTTTGGTGGGAGCTGCCAGCGCTGTGTTTTAAACCTTTTCTGCTCCTGGCTTTTTGCTGTGCTGGCAGGGCCCTCCCTGATGGCAGGGATTAACGAGACCCTGGGGTGGGTGGGCGAGGCCAGCCTCTCTGGGAACCTCAGCCCCCAAGCAGTGCTGGCACTGGCGGCTTCTGGAAGCTTTGAAACAAAACTCTCTCCCCATTCATTCATTCATTGAATTGTTTCCATGGGCTGCTGCGAGCTAGGTCTTGTGCAGGCGTTGGGGGGGTTAGAGTGGAGTAAGAAGACTACCCTGCCTGCCTGCTTTCCTGAGTCCATCCCCAGGTGTGCCTTGAGAGCTCACCTTCTGGAAGCCCTGGGTGCAGCACTGAGCACTTTTGCACACATCTCTGGGAGGAAGAAAAAGTGAAAGTGTTAGCTGCTCAGTCGTGTTTGACTCTTTGTGACAGGGACTGCAACCTGCCAGGCTCCCCTGTCCATGGGATTCTCCAGGCAAGAATAGTGAAGTGGGTTGCCTTTCCCTTCTCCAGGGGCTTTTCCTGACCCAGGAATGGAACCTGGGTCTCTTGGATTGCAGACGGATTCTTTACCATCTGAGCCACCAGAGACTATCCTGTCCTGATTCTTGTCAGCTGCTTCTTTAGTTCTTTCAGTGTGATTTGGGGAAGAGACTGGACCCCAGACTCAGAGAGTCCCAGCCTCAAAGCCCAGCTCTGCTAGCTATCAGCTGTGCCGCCCTGAGCAAGTCATGTGACCTCTCTGTGCCTATTTCCTTCTTTGTAAAAAAGGAAATTCCTGCCCTGTGGGAGTGATTCTGAAGACTCAATGAGAAAGCGCCTTGTACAGTTCCTAATTCAGAGCAACATTCAACCAATGTAATCCTTCCTTCTCTCTCTTCTTCAAATGACACCTCTTTCAAGAAGCCTTTCTTAATTGCCCTTAGTTGGGAAGACTCTTTTTCTCCTTTATGCCCCACTAAAGTGCGACTAGGTTTTAATGGGCATAGGAGTCACTAGGGGATCATGTTAAACCAGTTGCTGACTCAGTGGGTCTGGAGCGGACCCTGAGACTTGGTATTTCTTGCAAGCTCAAAGGCAGTGTTTTGATTCAGGGTCCCTGGTGGACTATATTTTGGGTTGATTTTGAATACTTTGTATCTTCTTTAATCATATTTTGTGCTCTGGTATCATTGTTCAGGGAAAAAATGGCTTCAAATCTGTAAGTTCCTCAAGGGAAGAATTTCCTTGATTCTAAGAACTTCCATGCACATTTCAGTGAAATTGGGATGTGTCTTACAATTGATGGGTTCATTTATTGCTGTGTGTCTCTCTTCCCCGAAAAATCATTATTACATTGATGGTGTGTCTTACAATTAATGATAATAGCTAACACAACAAGTGTTTATTGAACAAATGGACAAATAAACAAATGAATCTGTGTGTGTGTGTCTATGTGGGCGGAGAGTATTCTATACATTTCCATTCTCCCAAACATGAACATTATGCCAACTATTAGAATCCCTGGAACACCAGGATCTTCTGTAGCTCTCTTATTAAAAGCCTATTTGCGGGACTTCCCTGGTGGTCCAGTGGCTAAGACTCCATGCTTCCTAATGCAGGGTGCCTGGGTTTGGTCCCTGGTCGGGGACCTAGATCCCACCTGAAACAATGAAGATTGAAGATCGATCCCATGTGCTACAACTAAGACTTGGCACAGCCAAATAAATAAATATTTAGAAAGCCTATTTGACAGTCTCAAAATATGTGTATATGCCAAACCCCAGCAATATCCCTTAGAAATTTGCCTTGGGAAACCCTTGCCTGTATACATGAGGAGGTGTATATGAGAGTGTTCCTAACAGCAGTGCTCGAAACAACACAACCCTGGGAACAACTCACATTTTTTTCATCAGAAGAATGATAACTTAGAGCATATTAATATAATGAGATATGACTCAGCAATGAATGGGAGTAGACAAGCTGCACTTGTCAACACAGGTGAATTCCACACACATAATACTGTACAGCACACACAGAAAAGCAGACTCACAGGCATAGAACCCAAACTTACGGTTACCAAAGGGGAAGGGGGCAGGGATAAGTCAGGAGTTTGGGATTAAAATATACACACTACGTATAGAAAATGGATCACCAACGAGGACCTATATATAGATAAGGAACTATATGCAATATCCTATAATAACCTACAATGGAAGAGAATGTAAAAAATACATACATATAAATATACAACTGAATCACTTTGTTGTATATCTGAAATGAGCACAACATTGTAAGTCAACTATATTTCAACAAAAATTTAAAAAATATTGAACACAGAAATTGAGCTATGGATAAGTACGTATGATGTGATTCCATTTACACAAAGTTAAACATGTACAACTGGACAATAGATTTTTAAGAACATGGGTTCATTCCCTGCTCCAGGAAAATTCCACATGCCGCATGGCAACTAAATCCAGGCATCACAGGTACTGAGCCAGCGTTCCAGAGCCCCTGCACTGCAACCGCTGAAGCCTGCGTGCCTAGAGCCTGTGCTCCACAGCAAGAGGAGCCACCACGTGAGAAGCCTGAGCACCACAAAGAAGAGGAGCCTGCACTCCCTGCAGGCAGAGAGAGCCTGCGTGCAGCAATGAAGACCCAGTGCAGCCATAACTAAATAAATACTAAGAAGGAAAGAAAAAGGAAATGTGTGGTTGTGGTGAAACTGTAAAGTCAAGCAAGCAGTGATAAACACAGAATTCAAGAGGGTGTTGACCAGACACGAGGGAGAAGGGGAAGGGGAGGGGACAGGTCAGCTTCAGTGTGCTGGGATGCTCCATTTCTTAAGCGGTGGTCAGCTCACAAGCCTTCATTCTATCGCTGTTCTCTGTACCTCACTATGGCAGAGACTACTGGCTGTTTCCTAATGTCCTATCTTCTCCATCTTCCCATGTTTTGCTTGGACAGGTGGCTTCCCAGAATATAGACTTTAGTTCCCAGCGGCTCTTGAAGCTAGAGGTGACCATGTGACGAAGCTCTGACTAATGAGATGGAAGTGGAAGTGGAGGGAGCGACATCCTTCAAGGGATGGCATGTGCCCTTCTCAGCCCTTTCCTCTGGGCACATGGAATAGAGAGCTCCAGTTGCCATCTTGGACTGTGACACAACCTTGAGGATGGAAAGATGCATCATGGAAGAATCAAGGACATCTGGGCCATGCCATCAATGGAGAGTCTTATCTCCCAGATGTCATATCTCCAGAGTCGGGCAATGAGAGATAAATAAGCTATCTTTTTTAGCTAAAAAACAACCCTGGTTGCCAAAACTAATTGTAATCTGTGTAATCATGCATGTTAAAACAGTCTTTTATATGTATTTAATATCAGATACTTTTTAAAGAACCCTGATGCTGGGAAGGATTGAAGGCAGAAGGAGAAGGGGATGACAGAGGATGAGATGGGGATGACAGAGGATCAGACAGTTGGATGGTATCACCGACTCGATGGACATGAGTTTGAACAGGCTCTAGGAGTTGGTGATGGACAGGAAAGCCTGGCATGCTGCAGTTCATGGGGTTGCAAAGAGCTGAACATGACTGAGCGACTGAACTGAGAGAACACTTAGTGCTTGCATAGAGCAGGCTCTCAGTAAGTATCTATAGAACAACTGAGCAAAACGATGAACTAGAAATTGTCCCAGTCTTCTTCACAACCCCTTTGTTCAGGATAAACTTTGCTCCAGTTCAGTGCTGGCTGTGGCCATGACTAAGGGAAAACATGGGCAGAGGCATTGCTGAGAACTGGGGTGCAAGTCAGCCTTAGACAAGGGAGCCAGGAAGGAGGTGCAAGAGAGTGGGTGTGACCTCACACAGGAAGAGTGAGTGGATCCTGGTGGAGATAAGTGAACCAGGATAGTCAGTGCTTAGAGACCGTGGACAGGCCCCCGAGGTGGTGGTCAGGGCCCTACACTGAGCTCTGTGTGTCACAGGCAGGGGTACTCTTACTGGCTGGTGGCTTATGTGGACCTGACCAAGAATGAGAACTTGGGAGGATCGAGGTTCTGAACTTCAAGGCCCCTTCAACATAACCTTGTATCTCTGTCCCCCTCACTCCACAGTGTTGACGCTGGAGCAGGCTCCCAGGGACAGGAAAACCTCATGCCCTCAAGCACCACCATGTGATTGAGAGCCTTGCACAGTGAGGTTAAGGACCCTCCATAGAGGGAACGAGTCACCCTAAAATGTACCCCAGAAAGCAGGCCTGTAGGTTTGAATGTTGTCAAAAGCCATGAAACCGTCCTCAAAAACAATTCTTAGTTCAGCTCCTGCTGCTAAAGAGGCAGGGAGGATCAGTCTCAGAGTCTGGAGGTGGGCAACACCAGGGGTTTGTTTTGTAGTTGCACCACAAAACCCCTCTGAACCTTAGTCTTTTCATCTGTAACATGGGAGACAGTAGACCTATCTCACTGGGGCTGTGAGAATTGCATAAAACCCTACGTTGAGAGGGTTTAGCACAGTTCCTGGCCCACAGTAGGTTCTCAAAAAGTGTCAGGTGCTACTGTCTGGGGCCCATGCTGGGGGTGCAGATGGATCACCCAGTCCCTGCTCTCAAGAAGCTCCGGGGCTAGTCAGGGAGAGTAGTGACTGCTTTCTGTGTCAGGATTGCTTCCAGGTGGGGGCAGGCCTAGGGAGGATGGGAAGCTGATAGGCATAGACCCTTTGGAACAGGACTGATCAAATGGCTCTGTCAACCCCAGGAGTGGGCAGGCAATGAATAAATACTGTCGTGTGCCAACAGCTCTACATTCACCTTGAGAGCCTGGCGGCGCAGTGGAAAGATGGCTGGGCTGTTTAGTGAGAGAGCAGGTGCCTGCGCCATCTTTCTGTCGTGTCTCAACCATGTGATCTTGGGCAAGTCATTGACTTCAGGATTCATTCAGTGCTTCAGCCAGTCCTCATTTCTACTGGATGCCCACTAACTACAGTGATTGAGCTGGGCACCGTGGTAGAGAGGGGATCAGTATAGCAGGACTCCCTCAACCTCCGGAACAGTGTCTAGGAGGCACTGAGACAGTCAGTCAATGTACCTGACCCCGGGTGAAAACAACAGCAAGGGCAGGGTGGTCACGGTGGGCCCCTTGGAGAAACTGTCAGGAGTGAGGTGCTGGGTTAAACACTGTACATTCAGTCCTAAAAAAAAAAATCCCTCTATTATTTTCTCCACTTTAGAGGTGTGGAAATAGAGGCACCGAGAGATGAAGACATGCACTGAAGGATTCACAGTGTGAGCCAAATAGCTGGGATTTGACCCCAGGCAGTGGGGCCAAAGAGCGGATACTTTCAAACTGTGGTGCTGGA
The DNA here is from genome assembly GCA_006410735.1 of Raphicerus campestris. Taxonomy (NCBI): domain Eukaryota; kingdom Metazoa; phylum Chordata; class Mammalia; order Artiodactyla; family Bovidae; genus Raphicerus; species Raphicerus campestris. Next base: position 163,412 of record SJYW01027138.1, read on the forward strand.
GAAGCCTCTTGAGAGTCCCTTGGACTGCAAGGAGATCCAACCAGTCAATACTAAAGGAAATCAACCCTGAATATTCACTGGAAGGACTGATGCTGAAGTTGAAACTCCAATACTTTGGCCACCTTATGCAAAGAGCTGATTCATTGGAAAAGAGCCTGATGCTGAGAAAGATTGAGGGCAGGAGGAAAAGGGGGTGACAGAAGATGAGATGATAGGATGGCATCATTGACTCAATGGACATGAGTTCGAGCAAACTTTAGTAGATGGTGAAGGACAGGGAAGCCTGGTGTGCTGCAGTCCATGGGGTTGTAAAGAGTCAGACACGACTGACTGACTGAACAACAGTGGGGTTCTAGTGAACCACTAAGTGATACTGTTACCGCAGAGGACAAGATGCTGGAGGGTGGGTGGAGGGTACATCATTTCGTCTGAGTGGTGGTGAGTTGTCAGGAAGGCTTCCTGGAAGAAGCTCCATCTCAGATGAGCCATGAGGGATAAGTAGAAATTTTCAGTTGAATGAAAGGGCAGGGAGGTGCTGGGGGAAAGAGCAAAGGTTAACCAAAGAAAGAAGATGGGATCCTGCTGCCAAGAGCTTTGGTATGTCTGAAGGACAGATGGTTGGGCTGGATATAAGCATGTTTGTGTGTGTAACCAGTCTTGAGAGATAGTAGTTGTGGTTAGATCATTCAGGACCTAATAAGCCATTAGAAGTATAAACTTAGGAGCAGTGGAGTGCAACCAAGGATTTTTAAAGCAGGTGGTTGATGTGACCAGACATGTGGTTTAGGGTGATGGTCCTGGTGGCTGCATGGAGCGTGGCCTGGAGAGACAAGCCTGGAAGCCACGAGCCCCGTCCAAGCCACCAGCATCTCTTGCCTGGAGCATTGCAACAGGAGAAGCCCAGGTGAGAGATGGAGGTGGCTCAGGCAGGGTGGGGACAGTGGCGATGGAGAGGCCTACGTGCATGTGAAGTCAGTTGAGATTTATTTATCTGTAATATGGGGAAATGGGCCAGTCCTGTTTCCCTGAGGGTGTAATTGAATAGATGAAATGAGATGAAATTGAGAGCTAATAAACTCACTTGGTAAATTGCAGAGCCCTGTGCAGGGGTGCAGGCTGTTTAGCCCAGGCAGCCACTGGGGATGAGATGGGGCCAGATGCAATTCTCCCTCCAGATATGCTTCCTACTCCCTGGACAAACTGCTGCTCTAACATTCATTAGTTGTGTCTCCTTGGGTTAGTCACTTCCCTTTCTCTAAGCTTCTATCTTCTCCTTCAGTCAGTCAGTTAAGTCGCTCAGTCATGTCCGACTCTTTGCGACCCCATGAATTGTAGCACGCCAGGCCTCCCTGTCCATCACCAACTCCCAGAGATCACTCAAACTCATATCTTCTCTTTATGTTGTTGCAAATATGAATAAGATAATGTGCAGAGTACTTAACATTGTGCCGCCAAGGAAGTGCTGGGAAATAAAAATCTTTACAGGGCTAGCATCTCTTCCACTACTCCGTGTGCAAAGATCTTGGGGGCCTGGCTGCCAGGAGGTGTCTCACAGGCACTGTCGCCTCATTCCTGCCAGCATCTCAGGAAGTCACCGACATATTGCCTAGATGCCCCCAAGGAATGAGAAGATGTCAGTGGCCTTTCCTGCTTTGCAGAATCTGCCTTAAATTTTTTACCACCAATTTCCCCCAGTCCCCTTTGGTTCATTGTCATCTGCTTAAGTACATTCAATTTCATGGCAGAGATCCAGTCCAAAGTGGTTAAATGCCACCCAAGCCACTGATCCACAAGGATGGACATGTTTCATGGGATGAGGATCCGTATCCCTGGGAATGCCCATCTAATTATATTCATGTTTCCAAGCCAAACACAAAACTCGGAAATCTTGTCTTCCATCGCCTACAGCACAAAGGGCAGATATCTTTAGAACCAGACTCCCAGCTACGCCCAGCTAAGCTAAGCCCAGAGCTTCCCACCTTATCTGCTTTGACTCTTGTTTCCCAGCTATGCTGGATTCAGAAAAGCATATGGGGACTTCCCTGGTGGTCCAGTGGCTAAGACTCTGTGCTCCCAATGCAGGGGGCCTGCCTGGGTTCCATCCCTGGTCAAGGAACTAGAAACTATCAGTAAGATCCGGCACAGCCAAATAAATAAATTTAAAAAGAAAAGAAAAGCATCTGCCCCTTCTTTTCTCATCATTACTTACGCTTTCCTTCTTCACAGAATCACACTCTCCTCTCTTCCCTGTCTGAAACAATGTCTGTTTTACTCCAGAGGGTAGCAGTATACAGGCAGGACCAGGACTAAGATCAAGTGCCTAGGGTCCAAATTTCAGGATGTGCTCACCTTCAGGGTCGTGCAGGTTCAGGGAGCATCTTCTTCAGTTTTGCAGCTTGCCCTTAGCCTGGCCCAATAAAGGGGAGATGTCAGATCGGTACCTGGGTGGGTGTTATGTCTTCAGAACTACTTCCAAAGGTAGTGAGCTCCCTGTCACTGGAGGGGTTCAAGCAGAAGGTGGTAAGCTGCCTCTTAGGGTTGTTGAAAGGGGCACTTCTGTACTAGCTGGGAAGTGGAGTAGGTGCTTCTGAGGTCTTCCATCTTTTGGAAGTTAGGATTTATTGAGCCCTCCCTGGTCCCACAGCTCAGGGCTGTCTATCCTTTTCAACTCTGCATTTACCTCCAAGATCACTCATCTGGCAATTAACCACAGGCTGCCTCGTGACAGCTCTTGTATTGCTGTCTTTTCATTTCAAATTTCACGAGTGTATGTGTCATTTTCTGAATAGTGTTCCACGTGCACTGAGGACAAGGACTGAACAGCACACTTTCTGTTCTCTCTCAGTGGATGTGAGAGCCTCTCTAATGTTTATTCAAAACCCTCTCTGTGCCGATACTTCATATCTCACCTAATTCAATGATCACATCAAACCCTTGGGTAGATCTTATTAACAAGCCGAGCCTACTCTATAGATGAGAAACTGGAAGCTTCCTGAGTTATTAGTAATATCAGTTCATTAATTAATATTAGCTACTGTTTAAAATGGAAATGCAGGGCTGAAGGTATCAGACTGGGTGTGGAGCTTTGGGCAAATTGCCTAAGGGCTTTGTGCCTCGGTCTCCTCACTATAAAATGGGATAATAACATTATTGATTTCACAGGTTCTTATGGGAGTTGAATAAGTGAACATACACATAAAGCTCTTAGAAGAATGCATTTCCTGAGCTTTCCGTGCCTGTTACCTGTTATTATTATTGTCATCATTATCCATATTAATTGGAAAGAGAATGAGTAGAATGTGAGTCTTAGTATTTCCAGGCGTATGAATAGATCTGGACCAGTCATCCAGATAGGAAGACAGGCCACTCACCGACAGAGCTGGTGAATTTCCTCAGAATTGTCCCCCTCCCCAGGAGAGAATCCTACCCAGGAGCCATTTGTAGACTGGAGACGTGGATCTCTCACAAGTCTAACTGACAAGAATCACTGCCACAGAACTTGCTCACCTTTGGGGAAACTTCAAAAAAGCATTTTCAAAACTACAAAGCTGAGGGCGAGTCTTGGTCTTCATTCATTCATTCATTCATTGAGTAAAAACATGTTGTCAGGTTTCTGCGAGCCAGGCACTCTGCTAGCAGATGAGGATGGAAAAATCAGAATCTTTGCTCTGAAGCCTTCATAGTCTAGGGGATCAGTGGACCCGGTGATCCCTGGTCCCATAAAGCCAGGCTGTGCTCAGAGAGGAGTCGAGAGACAGCTAGGCTGCCTTCTGCCTCTTCACTACAATCCCAGAGAGGGAAGGGGTTCTTGAGGGACAAGGAAAATTACTGCGAGAAATTGCAGCTGATCCACACAGCTCAGCGAGGAGGGAGATCAGGAGGGAGGTGGAGATGGTTGTACCAGTTGCCAGGTGTGCGTGGAAGAAATGGAGCAAGTTCTTGGGGGGATCACCCAAACCTCTGTCTCCTTCCCCCCAGCTGAGCAAGAACAGGCTCTGGAAAGACCTGCCCTGCCTGCCAGTGCCTCTGACCACGGCTGGCTGCTAAAGGAGCACTTTTTGTTGCTGTTGGGAAGCCAAATGCTGTTTGCCTTTCTGTCACTTAAAACAATGTGGTGTTGTGACACTCTGGAATCTGAAGATAAATGTTTAATAAAAGGATTTAATTTGATATAATGTCAAAACTTAATTAGAGCCACAGTGCACAGAGGGCTTTGCACAGCCTTTAATTAGGACCCATTTCAGGGTCTGGTCTGATAAATCCCCAGCAGTATGGAGGGGCTGCATGGGCTGCGATGGCACCTCTGAGCCTGAGGCCTGCTGTCTGCAGATTCTAGTTCAAGGGCACTACTTTCTGCAGCTCTAGGAGAGGTAATGTAGGGTCTTAGCTCACTCAGTGGGTGGAAATCTACATCTGCTAGGGTTGGGGTTGGAATGCATAACTGTAGAATGATGCAAAGGAACCCTAACCTGTGTGAGCCTCAAGGCTGTAACCCCAAGTCAAGTGAGGACTCCTGAAACAGGGGAGCTGTCTTCAAGCCCACTTGGCCCCTGACCCTAGGGGCAGAGAAGGTCCCAGCTGCTGGACGCTGGTTGACAATCATGTTTTTGATCCTAGCCAGGGCTCACATATTGCAGATATGTACTGATACATCTGGGCTTCCCAGGTGGCACTAGTGGTAGAGAACCCACCTGCCAATTCAGGAGACGTGAGAGATGTGGGTTCAATCCCTGGGTCAGGAAGATCCCCTGGAGGAGGGCATGGCAACCCACTTCTGTATCCTTGCTGGGAGAATCCTATGGACAGAGGAGCCTTTTGGGCTATAGTCCATAGGGTTGCGAAGAGTCAGGCACGATTGAATGGCTTGGCATGCTGATACAGCTATACTTGTGGTCTTACTGCATGGCAAACAGATGGGGAAATAGTGGAAACAGTGGCTGACTTTATTTTTCTGGGCTCTAAAATCACTTCAGATGGTGATTGCAGCCATGAAATTAAAAGGCACTTACTCCTTGGAAGGAAAGTTATGACCAACATAGACAGCATATTAAAAAGCAGAGACATTACTTTGCCAGCAAAGGTCCATCTAGTCAAGGCTATGGTTTTCCCATAGTCATGTATGGATGTGAGAGTTGGACTATAAAGAAAACTGAGTGCTGAAGAATTGATGCTTTTGAATTGTGGTGTTGGAGAAGACTCTTGAGAGTCCTTTGGACTGCAAGGAGATCCAACCAGTCTGTCCTAAAGGAGATCAGTCCTGGGTGTTCATTGGAAGGACTGATGCTGAAGCTGAAACTCCAATATTTTGGCCACCTGATGTGAACAGCTGACTCATTCGAAAAAACCCTGATGATGGGAAAGATTGAGGGCAGGAGAAGGGGATGACAGAGGATGAGATGGTTGGATGGCATCACCGACTCAATGGACGTGGGTTTGGGTGGACTCTGGGAGTTGGTGATGGACAGGGAGGCCTAGCGTGCTGCAGTTCATTGGGTTGCAAAGAGTCGGACAAGACTGAGCGACTGAACTGAACTGAATGTAACTTAGTAACGTGAATGCTGTCTAAGCACCCCCAACTCCCCCTTTCCTCACTGCCCTGGCTACACTGGCCCCTCCTTCAGGATCTCCTGTACTGCTCCCGCAACCAGCTACTAAAATGTGGGAGCCTGACGCAGGGTGTCACCAAGATGCTGTTCCAGCATCATGGTTGGTAGCCATGCAAAATGCTGCCCCTCCCTCCAATTCTAGCCTTAAAAGTGACAGCAGTCTTGGTGGCAAGAGGTTATAGACCTAGTAGTAGGAGCTTCAGAGTCAGACCTCAATGAATTCCGTCGCTTCTGCACTGCCAGCTACGAGCTGTGTTAGCACTCTGAGCCTCTTCTGTGAAGGGGGTTAATAACACCTACATCAAAACATTGTTGTAAAAAATCAAAGAATGTAAACAATGTGGGTGGGTGTAACGGTTAGCACTTTAGAGTCATACTCCAGCAATCTAAGTTCAAGTAGCAGTGGGATGTTTTTAAAGGATGTAGAGTGTAGAGCATAATATCTGGAGCAGATTGTTTAGGTTCAAATCTCAGCTCTGCCACTTACTAACCATGATGACTTTGGTCAAGAAATGTCACCTCTCAGTGAACTTCCTTATCTGGCAAATGATATCATGAGTATCTATGGAGTTGTTAGAAGTAGAAATAAGCTAATAGGCTNCCTAGCGTGCTGCAGTTCATTGGGTTGCAAAGAGTCGGACAAGACTGAGCGACTGAACTGAACTGAATGTAACTTAGTAACGTGAATGCTGTCTAAGCACCCCCAACTCCCCCTTTCCTCACTGCCCTGGCTACACTGGCCCCTCCTTCAGGATCTCCTGTACTGCTCCCGCAACCAGCTACTAAAATGTGGGAGCCTGACGCAGGGTGTCACCAAGATGCTGTTCCAGCATCATGGTTGGTAGCCATGCAAAATGCTGCCCCTCCCTCCAATTCTAGCCTTAAAAGTGACAGCAGTCTTGGTGGCAAGAGGTTATAGACCTAGTAGTAGGAGCTTCAGAGTCAGACCTCAATGAATTCCGTCGCTTCTGCACTGCCAGCTACGAGCTGTGTTAGCACTCTGAGCCTCTTCTGTGAAGGGGGTTAATAACACCTACATCAAAACATTGTTGTAAAAAATCAAAGAATGTAAACAATGTGGGTGGGTGTAACGGTTAGCACTTTAGAGTCATACTCCAGCAATCTAAGTTCAAGTAGCAGTGGGATGTTTTTAAAGGATGTAGAGTGTAGAGCATAATATCTGGAGCAGATTGTTTAGGTTCAAATCTCAGCTCTGCCACTTACTAACCATGATGACTTTGGTCAAGAAATGTCACCTCTCAGTGAACTTCCTTATCTGGCAAATGATATCATGAGTATCTATGGAGTTGTTAGAAGTAGAAATAAGCTAATAGGCTGAGGAGAATATCCAGTGCAGAGTAGGATCTCAGTAAATGTTGCTATATTATTATTATGTAAATACATGGCACAGAATAAATGTTAGCAGCTTATAACCACTTTTGAAAATGGTCTTTATCAGTATACTTCATCATCTTTATCAGTGTTTTATCCTGGTTTTGGTCCTCCAAACCTCACAACTTCTTAGAGGAGGGAAGGCCACCTCATGGTGATGCTTCGTTTCTCATCCTTTCCAACTGGCCTGCATCTGCCTGTTTATTTGGCTTGTGATATAATCAACACAAGCATGCAGGCTGAAAGAATGCCCTCCCCCATGTCTCCCCAATCTTCGTTTCCCCAAATGTACCATGTCCATTATCTTTCAGGCTATGCTGCAACTTACTGGGCATCCAGTAAATTTCAGATCAATGAATGCTGAAGGAATTCAGATCAAGGAAGTTTTTCATCCTAAACTTGGGAGAGGATTTTTTTTAAAGCTTTTTATTTTGTATTTGGGTTTGGCTGATTAACAATATTGTGATAGTTTCAGCTGGGCAACAAAAGGACTCAACCATACATAAACATGTATCCATTTCCCCCCAAATTCCCCTCCCATCCAGGTTGCCACATAACTCTGAGCAGAGTCCCATGTGCTGTACACTAGGTTCTTGTTGGTTACCCATTTAATATACAGCAGAGTGTACCTGTCCATTCCAAACTCCCTAACTATCCTTTCCCCTCACTCTTCCCCCTGGCAACCATGAGTTTGTTCTCTAAGTCTGTGAGTCTCTTTCTGTTTTGTAAGTTCATTAGTATCATTTCTGTTTAGGTTCCACATATAACAGATGTCATATGACGCTTCTTCTCTGACTTACTTCACCCAGGATGACAATCTCTAGGTCCATCCATGTTTGCTGCAAATGGCAATATTTCATGGGAGAAGAAGTTTTTAACCTGTGGTTTACTGATTGCAGACATTTCATCAGCTAGACAGGCATGAATATTGTGATTTCCAAAGTGTGTTTTGCTGATGGCAGCCCAAGAGGTGCTAGTAAGGGATACACCATGATGGTTCCATTAAGCTGGAGCAGTTCTGGGCTAAATGAGGTTAAATAGGTTTCTTTACTGTAGGGCTTTTCTGAGCCTTTACTATGCTAATTGCATTGTCAGACTCACCTGTGGGAACACAGTGCGCAACCTTTCCAAAAATTGTGTGTGTGTTTCATCTCGGGTGCAGATTCTTTGCATTGTCCTTTGGGAAACACTGCACTAAATTAATCTTGTATTTTACACCTGTGCTTTTATGCAGAGCAGAGGGTAATGGAAAAAGTAGAGTACAAAGGTTTCCAACACCTTTTTTTTCTTTAAGCACTAGCGTAGGAGGAATTTTTATACATGTCCCTACAGTACCCACCTGCCTCCACTGTGCCCTGTTGGCATCATTTGACCCAGCTGAGTGCTCCTGCCCTCTGATAGATCCTCTTTCCTTCATGCCTCAGACCCCAGAGTTGCCTGGTTTTCTTCCTGCTCATCTTCAGACTCGTTTGCAAGCTCCTTTTCTGCTGATTATCTCATTCATTTGGTGTCCTTGGGGCTCTCCCCTTGAGCCTCTTCTCTTTTCATCCTATATAAGTTCTTATAAGAATCTCATTTCACAGCTTCAATTTTCATCTGCATACTGATGATCCATGAATCTCTATATCTAACCCCAAACTGTCTTTTTACCTCTGACTTAATGGTGCACTGGCTTCTCCTCTCCGACAAGCATCCCACAGATATCTCCACCTCAACTTGATCCCTCTTCTCAGAGGCTCTCTCTGGATAAACCATGCCTTCATCCAGCTGTTTTCCCAAGCTGCAAGTATCAGTCATCCTTGATTTCTACCTCTCCATCCTCACTCTCGCCTAATGCCAATTCTTTAAAACATCTTGAATCATTCATATCTCAGTCCAGACCACTCCTGACTTTTGTGCATTATCACAGCACCCTCCACCTGCTCACATCCAACCACTTTCAATCTACTTTCCACTCTGTAGCCACTGTGATTTGCAAAAAGCAAAATCTGGGCTGCCCCTTCTCTGCTTGAAGACCTTCAATGGCTCCCTATTCCTACAGGATGGGTCTTTTTGTCAAGGCCTCCCTGATTCAGCACAATCTGACTGCCTCTTAAATTGCTAGCCTCACCTCTCTCCAGAAGCCATAGCCCAGCCACCCTGAGCTGCTCTGCCTCCTGTGAGCCACTCCTTGTCCTGATCCTATCTTGAATGTCCCCAAATCCTTTCTGCATCCCTTCTCTTCCCTAAAATTCCCTCTTCTCTGCCCTACCCCCATGCCTCCTAGCGGTGCTTCAGCTCTCAGTTTACTCATCAGTTCCTCTAGGAAGTCTTTCATGAAGTCTGCTCCTTCTTGCACACCACCCCAGAGAATGGGCTGACCCCTCTTTCCTTTCCTACAGCCTTCCATGCTCATCCATTTGATCGCATTTCCCACACCATCTTGACACGCTGCTTTGGCCTATTTCCTTGCCTCTCAAAAAGCTGCTGTGCTTACCCTCATGTTCTTAGGTGAAAGGTTGCCTGCCCACCTTCTTGTATCACCAGATGTGCCTATGCACCATCTCAGCTCTCCCCAGGGAGCCAGCAGGGTATTGAGGATAACAGGTAGTGGAGACTGTGAAGCCACAATCAATTTTGCTGAGTTAGTGGAGCCAGTGAAAGGCTTGTGGAGAAGAGATTGCAACAATTGACTCAAATGAGGTTTGGGGATTTTCTGTGGTTTGCAACAATCCATTTGCCCATTACCAGTTGTGATGTGGAATTGGCAGCACTGACATATGGCCTGGGTCTACTGCAAGGGAGGAGCGGGCTCTGGTGCCTGGGGGCAGAACTGATTTCTCCTTTCCCAACTTCTCTTGTGCCTTCTCTTATTCCTGGATCAGTGCCAGATTGACAGCAAGGGTCTATTGATTTGGTTTACTTCCTGTCTCCCTCATTAAATGATGCCCACCCTTGGAGCAGGTATTGCAGAGGTTTTATTCACAATATATTCCCAGTGCACAGCAAGGGCCTTGGCTTATACCAGGTGTTCTGTGGAATGGATGAATTGAATGAATGTGTTCACAGCCATAAGCACACGGAAGTTCATGGCTTTTGCAAGTGAACACATTTGGTGTGAATCTTGGTTTTATCACTCAAGACTCATCTGAGGCCCACTTTCCTCATCCAAAAAAAGGTGTGTAATCATATCTACCTCATAGGCTCATTATAAAGGTAAAAGGAAGAAATCTGGGCAAAATCCCTATCTCTGGTATATCTAGTAGGTGTCCCATAGAACGTCCATCTCTCATCCCTCTTCAGTTCAAAAGGCAATATGTGTGGTGGGAAGGAGATAGGCATGGGAATTAGATAAGGATTGAACTCTGTGTTCATCGCATCTCTGAGCCTGTTTGTTCACCTGTAAAATGGATTAATAGCTTCTGCTTTTGAGGCTTTCCGAGAAGATTCATCCAGATAATTTATGTTTAACACCTGCCTCATTCTCGAGTCTGGTAACTCTGTTAGTCATCAATCTAAAACTTAGAAGCTCAACACATTTTAGCCATTTGCCAAGAGTATAAACATGACTTGCAGAGTCCACCTGACCACAGTGGCTGGCAAATTAGCACGTGCTGAGCGACTGCTTCTGATTTTATGTGGCTACAGGGATTCAATCTCTGGGTCAGGAAGATCCCCTGGAGTAGGAAATGACAAGCCACTCTGGTATCCTCCAGTATCCTGGAAAATTCCATGGACAGAGGAGCCTGGAGGGCTAAAGTCCCTGGGGTCACAGAGAGTCGGACATGACCGAGCACACACTCCATCCTAGGCAGAGGGGGAGGGCAGAGGGTGGGGTGGATGTTGAAATCTGAGCTGTGTGCTGGTGACACCTGGTGGTTTTTGAATGGGCTCCAGGACTTGGGTCCGGGACACTGCTAGCCTCTCCTCTGTGACTTTGCTCCCTTGGGTCTTGGAAGCACTGACCTCCCCTTTCTTCCCAAAGAGGAGCCCGCTGCCATATGGCTGTGACTTCAGCTGGCCTGGAACCTGGGTGGAACCCGGAGGAAAGCAGCCAAGCGTGCCTGCAGGGGCCCCTGCAAGGCAGCTGCTATTCTGCCCACATCCCGGGCTGGAGGCTGCCCCGATCTGCTGCCAGAGCTCTCTCTGCCCTCACATGAGTGACTGGCTTTCCCCTTCCTGGGCAGACAGGTGGTGGCTATATGTGCTTGGTTCCCCTCCACCTCTCTGCCATTCTGCTGGCCTCTGATGCGTGCCTGGCCCTGCTCCTGATGAGCCAGAAAGAGTGAAGTGGGCGTGAAAAAGCAAGGGGTGTCTCTGAGAGTGGATGTGGCTGCTCACCCAGAACTAGCCTCCAGTTTTGAAAGAAGGAGGGAAACAACAGAATGGTATGCAGAGAAAACTTAGAGAAAGGGGACGGAAATTCACTTTTAGTGAGTGCCTACTACACGCCTGGAACTTTCCATAAAAGATCTTTTAAAAGTCTCGCAACCAAACACTCGGAAATCAGAAAGATTGATAAGGGATTGCCCCAGATTACACAGCAGCCGGGGGCCAGAACCAAAATTTAAACCCAGTCCTGTCCAATTCCCAGCTCTATGCTCAACCCAGTGCATCACTATTTCCCAAACTTGAGTAGTGTTTAGGGGATATTAAGTGAGTATAATTCTTTTAAAAAATTATTATTTATTTTAAATTGATTTTTATTGGTGTATAGTTGCTTTTACAAAGTTGTGTTAGTTTCTGCTGTACAGCAAAATGAATCAGCTATATTTTTATATACATCCCCTCTTTTGTAGATTTCCTTCCCATTTAGGTAACCACAGAGTACTGAGAAGAGTTCCCTGTGTATACAGTAGGTTCTCATTAGTTATCAATTTTGTACACAGTATTAATAGTGTATATATGTTAATCCCAATCTCCTAATTCATCCTCCTCCCTTTCCCCCTTGGTATTTATACGTTTGTTCTACGTGTCTGTGACAAGCGAATATCTCTTATGGCTCTGTAGGTTGACAGATTTTTAAAAATTCTGATGTTGAAAATGTAAAAACGAATGTCTTATCCTCACAGCATATGAGCTTATTGCTCGTATACAATTCTAAACCATCAACAAAATTACCAAGGAAGTACAGAAGGGCAGTACTAATCGAATTCAAATGAACAACATTGATTTAATGTGAAGAGTGATGTTGTTTTCCTGGAGCCTTTTTTGAGTTCATTATGCTTTGGCCAATATGTGCCAAGTGATTACTCTGTTTATTTACCAATGTTTTCACTTTGAATTATCTCAAGACCCTCACAGATACATACCACTACTAACTAAAAAAGAAGATATATATGAATATGTATTTAAATGTATGAATATATACATTGATTATAAATATCTGGATTACTTGGGTATCCAGCCAAGTAATGCTGTGTTAGTCGCTGCTGTACAGCAAAGTGACTCAGCTATATGTTCACATACATCCTCTCTTTTTTAGGGTTCCTTCCCATTTAGGTAACCACGGAGTACTGAGTAGAATTGGCGTAAGTAAACCTGAAATTAACACAACATTGTAAGTTAACTATGCTTTAAAAAAAGGCCCTGCCAGCATGCTATTTGACCTCAGTTTACAGAAGCCTGTCATCCACGTTTGCTTCTTTGTTTTCTCCTTAGCCTGTGACAATTGAGGCAGTAAATTCCTTGCCTAATGCTACTACTTTTGTGATGTAAAATTAAATTTATTAAATATTTTAAGAAGTGAAAGCGGTATTCTACAAGTTTGACTTCCCACTGCCACCAACCACAGCAAGAGAGAAGTTCAGTCTTTGTCATGAAAAAGATTTCAACCCAAGGGCCGATTGTTGTTGCTTGAAAGTGGGACATACCTGCCACCTCAGTGGCAGCTGGACATGTTTATCAACCTGTTAAAAGTTAAATGCTGTCACTTGGGGGTGATTGCTCTGTGTGAACACAAAGGCAAGCTCCAGCACTGAATGGTGTTCAAAGATCCGTATAAGCCAGTTATGCATAAGTGGATTTTAAAAGATTAAAATCAACTAGAAAATGCACACGCGTGTGGCCACACGCACACACACACACACACACACACACACACACACACACAGAGCACGGACCGTGACCCAGGCAAGAGTTCACTCTGGGGATCGTCCCTCGCCCTCTGTGACTGTCCTCGGATTAGATGAGCAAAGACAAGCGATGGGATGGTCACCTTTTAGCACAAATCTTCCAAATCTGTTTGCAGAAAGCAAGTGGCTCAGAGAAACATTCTCTTAATGGCAGGAAAACTTAAGGCAGGTGGTCCTCTGGGAGGCAATTGAATGGCTCTCAGCCAAGTGACAGCACAACTCTCGCTGCAGAGCGAGGCTTATAGTATGGGAAGGAGTGTGTTCCCACGGATGCCCTTGGAGGAAAAAGATACTGAAGTTTTTTTTCCCTTTTCCTTCAACGAAACAATTGCTACCTACAAAATCTCTTCTGGTTCTGTCTGCCTATTCCTTTGTTCTATGATGTGGTGGACTGTTTGAAAGTACTATAGACTTAGGAGGGAGGCATCTCGGATCTGAATCCCAGCAACACCGTTTCCTGGCTGTGTGACCTTGGGCAAGTTACTTAACCTCTCTGTGCCTCTTTCTGCTCACCTGTAAAATGGTGCTGATGGTACTGTGCGGCCACCTACAGCGTTTTCTATGGAACTCATACGAGGCATCATATTAATTACTCAGTGTTTGGTCTTGTATCCCTGAGTCCCTGATCACATTGCATCATTCACCACCCTGCACCTGGCCAGAGGTCAGTAAGAGCTCCAGAAAGGAGGAATATGGTATTTGCTATTCCAGTCCTTATCCTTCAAGAAGGCTGAGTTGGGTTGCACCTCCTCTAGGAAGATTTCCCTACTTCTGGAAGCTCAGTGAGAGAAAGATAGAGATGTCTTCATCAAGTCCACTCCTGGCTGCTGGATTTGCCACCAAGTCTGTGCTTGTTTGTTCCAGTCACAGATTTTATCTTTAAGACTCTTTTCTTAAAAAAGAAATTATTTATTTTTGACTGGGTCTTCGTTGCTGCACAGGCTCTTCTCCGGTTGTGGTGAGCGGGGGCTCCCCTTAGTTTCTTGGGGTCCTCACTGCGATGGCCCTCTGGGTGCAGAGCACGGCTCTGCGGTGCTGGGGCTTCAGCAGCTGTGGCTTCCAGTCTCTGGAGCACACTTGCCATAGCTGTGGCGCTTGGTCTGAGTTGCCCCACGGCATGTAGGATCCTCCTGGTCCAGGAACGGAACCCACGTCTCCTGCACTGGCAGGCAGATTCCTCACCACTAAGGCACCAGGGAGGCCCTATCTTTAAGAATCTCACATCTTATGAGACAGGAGCAACTTGAGGGCAAAGATGACTTTTTTGGACTAAACTTAATGAAGAATACTGATACGGCATAGGTACTGAAATCATTCTTGAAATAGACAAAGGAGAAGTAAGAACAGAATGAATTCTATCACTAGCGCCCCATGTGCTTTTTACTGAAAAAAATCGAAGATTAAGTAGAGTCTGTGCAGGGATGTGCACGTGTGCGCACACCTCCTGCCCCACAGGAGCTTCTCCTTTTTGCTCCATGCACCGTGGGTGTTAGGACATGTGCCTGCCCTCTGCTTTTCCCGCAGCGCAGCTGCATTAATCTCCTGGGACAGTGTCTTCTTCAACCAGGCATCACAGAAACAGAAAGATACTGGCAAATAATAGATGCTCAGTAACTATTTCTTGAATGGAGTTGAATTAAAGAGACAACTGGTACTCTAGTCATTTAAGACAAACTTGCAGGTTTGCTAGGCAAGCTACACTGTTTTCCATCCTGTTAAATATGCATGCTGGTTCATGTATTTGCCAACGACAACAGCAATTAAACAGCGGGTGACATTTACTGAGGAATCACTATCTGCTGCTCACTCTACTCAATACTTTATGTCTGTGATCTCATTTAACCTTCCAAACAATGATTACAAGCAGGCTCTACTACCATTCCCTGTTTGGAAGCTGGGAAACTGATACTTAGAGAAGTGAGGTGACTGCGCACGGTTGCTTACCTACTTGATGGAGGTGGGGATTCAGAGCTTGCTGGCTGGCTCAGCCCATGCTTCCTGAATCCCTGCTATGCACTGGGTACACTCTAGGCATGGTACTAATCACACCAGCAGTGGCGCTCAATTGTCTGTGTGTCCCAGAATGTCCTGGAGGGCTTGTCAACATACAGGGTGCTGTACCCTAGTCCCAGAGTTTCTGATTGAGTGAGTTTGGGATGAAGGCAGAAAATCTGCCTTCCTAACAACCTCTCAGGTGCTGGTGGTCTGGGAACGCACCGTCAGTGCCACTGGTCTCTTTCTTCCCTAACGAGGAAAAGCACGATTAGCAATGTATGCAGATACAAGTTATAGAACTGGGTTGGCGCCAATAAAATGCCCAGTGAGAACAGAAATTCATCTCTGGGACTCGAGTGGGGAGAATGAACAATTTGTAGACCCTTCTTATGTGCCAGCCCTGCTTTGACACTAAGCTATTTCAAAGGCAAGGCATCTTCCTTATTCAGTCTTTACAATGTGGAGAAGTTGCAGAGGCATAAATTTGGAGAAGGTTTTGAAGTGATAAGTGATAGAGCATTTGGCATTTGTGTGCTGGGGCTGGACCAAGTCAGTAAAAATCACAGCTGTGCCCTTCCTAGTCAAGTCATTTTGGGCAAATGATGTCATCACCTTGCTCAGTTCCCAGTCTGAGAAATGGGGTTCTAGGAGGACCTACCTTACAATGTTCACCGTGAGAGTCAAGTGACTTAGAATGGCAGTGCCTGGCCCAGAGTTTGTCAATGACTTTGCTAATTGTTAGCACAGAAAGACTGAAAGAGTGAGGCTCAAGCCACAGAAAGGGTATTGGACTGAGAGTTAGGGCAATTGCTTTAAAACACATGGGAAGAACTTCACTGCTGGTCCAGTGGTTAAGAACCCGCCTGCGAATGCAGGGGATATGGGTTTGATCTCTGATCGGGGAAGATCACACATGCCACTGGGCAGCTAAGCCCATGCACCACAACCACTGGGCCTGCGATCTGGAACCTGTGAGCCACAGCCACTGAGCTCACCTGCCTAGAGTCTGTGCTCCACAACAAGAGAAGCCACCACAATGAGAAGCCTGCACATTGCATCAAAGGGTAGCTACTGTTTTCTGCAACTAGAAAAAGCCTGTGTGCAACAAAAACCCAGTGCAGGGAAAAAAATCCCCAGAAAACAAAACAAATTAACCAACTAAACATGGCAACAATAATCTGATGATAATGATGGCAATAATAAAGTATATTTGTATTTCTTATTGAGATATTTGTAGGCCAGTCATGAGCAAAATGGTTTAGGCAAAATTTCAGAGCCCTCTTAGTATTCCTAGTTATTACCTCTGTTTTCAGGAGGGAGAGACCGAGGCTCTACCTGGCTTCATCAACATGCTGTGTCACCTTGGGCAAGTTGCCTGACCTCTCTGGGCCTCTGGCAGGGGTGCGGGGGGGCCTCAATGGTCTCTAAGCACTGTGCTGCTCCTGCCTGGTGACTCCTCAGCCTGTATCATTAAGACACATCAGTTCTTAAAGCTTTGTGATCCCCAGAGCTGGGAGCTCCTCTCCCTCAAGCTTCAGGCATCAAAAGTTCCCTAGAATCCCTGATTTGGAATTCAAGACACCTCATGAATCATTCCCAAACCATGTAGTACTTTTGACTGCTGGGTATCTGTGTGGTATGAGGTGGCAGGATGGCCAAGGTGAAGCTGTGAAACAGGCAGAAGTTTCTGGCACCTTCTCAGCCCACTCAGTGGTGGGAGCAATGACCCTTCTTCCCCACTTGCTGGGTAACACATGCATTCCTGGAGGCTCTCTCTGCCTGTGTAGAGAGCCTATGGGGGAGGGGCATGGAAAGGTTTCCTTCTATAGATGAGAAACTGGCCCAGAGAAGTCAAGCTGCTCATCCAAAGCCACTCAGCATGAGCATCAGAGCCAGGATTTGAACTCAGGCTTGTCTGTGTATGAAGCCCATGTTAGTGACTACCACCCTAAACTGTCTCTCCGTGTTTATTTCTTCCTCTTTCTCCTGATTTCTAGTTGTCCCTTCACTGTGCTGGTCCCTCTCTGAACTTACTCTTAGTGTCCCAGGAAAGATCTGATAAGCACCTTCAAGGTACTAAGAAGCAGCAAAGACACTCAACCCCCAGATCTGGGGTGAGGTAGCTCTGGGGTGAGGTGCTCTCCTGACCATGAACCCCAGGGCCAGATGATCACTGGGGTCCCTTCTGGATCTAACATTCTTTGAAGCGAGGTCCTGCAACTCCATTAGACTTTGCACAATCCCAGGTATGGGAATTGTAGCACATTTCAAAAATTAAACTCAAACTTGTTCTCTATATAGAGGAAAAAACACTAGATATTGAGTCTGAAAACTCACTCTGACTCCCCCAGCAACTCACTGTGTATGACCTTGGGCAAGTCACTCCCCCTCTCTGGGCCTCATTTTAAATGAGGTTTGGATGAGATGCTTCTTGGCTCTTTAATTCGGAGATCACATCCTGCCTTCCAGTTGCTTGTATATCTGCCCACCCCCATGCTGGAGGGCAGGGTTCCCCCAGGAGAACACCAGTACCCGTTCTCTGCCTTTGGCAGCGTTTCCAGGGTCCGCACAGTACTACTCACAAATTTTGTGTGCAGTCAGTACTGTAGAACGAATGAATGGTGCTTCAGTGCATCTAGTAGGCTGTTCCACTCTGCACACGGTAGCATATTACATCCAGATAATCACCCACGATAGCAGCTAATCTGGGTTCTTAAAAAGGAACCGTATTCTGTTTTGTCTGACTTGATAAAATAGCTCAGCTTCAGAGACATTGTGTTTATCTTTAACTACAGTTGAAAAAAATAATTTCTAGTAAAACCTTCTGAAAGTAATTTGACAATCTGGGGTTTTTTTTACCTCTAGTCATTTTTCTTGGAGAAAAGCAAACAATGAAAACAAATGCTCCTCAGTTACAGGCAATGCTGCTTGGGAATTTAAAGTCACAGGAAAAATGTAGCAGAGTGAGCATGCTGTCTTAAAACCTGGTTATATATTTTCATTGACATCTATAAAATTTGTGTCACTTGCAGACCAACTAAGAGCTCCAAATTCTAATGCTATTTCTCATCTTGACTTGTTTTAGCCTCTGAACCAGTCACATAAATGCGCCGCCCCAGTTCGCTCTTTTGGCAAAGGATGTCAGCGCCGACCCACTTCCTTCTTGTGGCGCTGTTTCTTTCTCCTCTCTCTCTCTACATTTTTGTCTTTTTAAAGAGTCATCCAATCCGTATCATTCTCCTCATTTCCCCTCCTCCTTCCTTCCTCTTTCTTCTCTTTTACCTCTCTTTCTCTTTCTTATTTTTCACCTGGATAAAATGTCAGGGCTCTGTTGATCTGTTTTTTAGTCAATGAAGATAATATTTATGGAAGAGCTTTGTGGATTTCATGGCAAAGGCAAGCTGAGAACCTCAGCCAATCAAGAGAGAGCTTTCTTAAGAGTCAAGTAATATTTTGCTTCTAAAACTCAGCCCTTTGTGAGAGTTCTAGCTCCAGTGTTAAAAGGCATCCCTTTGGGATTTCCCCGGTGATTCATTGGCTAAGACTCTGAGCTCCTAACACAGGGGCCCAAGTTCGATCCCTGGTCAGGAAACTAGATCCCACATGCTCCAACTAAAGATCCTGCATGCTGCAACTAAGACCTGGCACAGCCAAGGAAAATAATAAAAATAAATATTAAATTTATAAAAAGGTATCTGGTTTTCCAAGCAGAAAAATCCTGGTTGATTAGGAGCTCTAGCTAAGGTGATCTTGGGCTCAACCTTGGCTAGACGAAGGATGGACAAGTTTAGAGTAAAACAAGGCCCAAGAGATGATCAGTGAACCTATGACAAAGACATTTATTTGCTGCAAGCTTTCGTCAGAGGTTTTTAAAATTAAGTATGGTGGACTTGGGGCTTCCCTGGTGGCTCAGATGGTTAAGAATCTGCCTGCAATGTAGGAGACCTGGGTTTGATCCATGAGTTGGGATGATCTCCTGGAGAAGGGAATGGCTACTCACTCCAGAATTCTTGCCTGGAGAGTTTCATGGACAAAGGTGCCTGGTGAGCTATCGTCCGTGGGGTTACAAACAGTCGGACATGACTGAGTGACTAACAATTTCACTTTCATAGTGGATTTAATATGTTAATTTCTGCTGCACAGCAAAGTGGTTCAGTTATACATATTCATACCTTCTTTTTTATATTCTTTTCCATTATGGTTTATCACAGGATATTGAATATAGTTCCTGTGCTATATAGTAGGACCTTGTTTATCCATCCTATATATACCAGTTTGTATCTGCTAACTTCAAACTCCAGCTTCATCCATCCTCCACACACTTCTCCTTGGCAACTGTTCTCTATGTCTCTGAATCTGTTTTGTAGATAAACTCATTTGTGTCATATTTTAGATTTCACACAGAAGTGATAACATATGATATTTGTCTTTCTCTGACTTACTGCACTTAGTTTGATAAAGAGATTGCATCATTAAATTGTGTTATAATCTTCCAAACTAGATATCCTTATCCTCACTTTGCAGATGAGGGAACTGAGGTTCAGACAGGTTAAGTGGCTTGATTAGGGCCATACAGACAGGAAATGACACAGCCCTCTGACATCAAAAGCCTATTTCCACCTAAGTTTGTCTTCTTTCTGCTGAGCAATGCTGGCTCCTGGCATCAGGCTCCAGATGAGTGGATTGGAGCCATGGTCTTATCCCCCGAATAAGACCGAGGGATCAAGTGAAGCCCCTTACTCCCACTCCTGCCTGTCCAGAATCCCAGAGGGAGGACTAGGGCTTGAGGTTGTGTGTCTGGAAAAGGAGAGGTGAAATGGGGCTCCTGGCTGTGTGTGTGTGGAGAGAGAGAGAGAATGAGGATGAGAGAACCAGGGTAAATATACAATTAAGTGGTATTTATTTCCAAAATGAAAATAACATTATGGTTTACTTCTGATTTTAAAAGTAAGGCATGGTTGTGGTAACAGATTTAGTCTGTATAGAAAGGAATAAAAAAGAATGTGAAAACAGCCTATTATCCGCAAATCTAGAGATAATTGTGACCCACGGCTGGACTTTGAATTCTACAATAAGGTTTAGCTACCTCAAACTCACTTTGGTCTTGCCTGTTGGCAAGTTGCCATGGAGACCTCCAGAAAACAGTAAACAACAGTAATTCTGATTTTCAAATTTTGGATTCACTTGTCACTTTGGGGTAGCTGGGTTGTTGTCACCTGATAACTTCTTTGGTCTTATTTTCTCTAAGATGAATTGTAAAGCTAGCGAAAGAAAATGAGCCCATTAAAAGTCATGTTTTCAAAGATTAAGGAGATAGGAAAAGTTTTGTTACGATATTAAGAAGAAAAAGAACATAGAATCATGTATCCAATGTGATCTGACTCTTGATTAAGAACAGTAGAGAGCAAACTAGTGGTTACCATAGGGGAGAGGGGAGTGGAAGCAGTAAGATAGGGGTAAGGAATTAAGAAGTACAAGCTACTATGTATATAAAAAAAGCTATAGTGATGTACTGTATAACACAAAGAATATAGACAACATGTTATCATAACCATAATGGAATATAACATTCCAAAACTGTGAAGCACTATGATGTATACCCGAAACTTATATAATATTGTACATCAGCTATACCTCAATAAAAAAGCTATATATCTCATTCACAGAAAAAAAGACATAGAAAGTTAGTGCTTTTCCTGAAATGTTATCTATGTTTATTCTGGGTGAATTATTTTACCTGTCTTTCTTTATATTTTTCTGTATTTGCTAAAGTTTTACAACAAGCATGTTCTGCTTAGACAGTCAAAGAATAATACTTGCTATTTTTTTTAAAAGATAGATGTTTGGGACTAAGATATTTTTGAGATACTTGGTGACTCGCTTGTGCAGTCACTGCTAGCATTAAGCAATTTCCTGTTGACCTTAATCAACATTCTAGTCTGGGTGGATGTTGGCAGTGGGTGACAGGAGTAATGGGCAAAGGGGGTGTTCATTTGAGTTTCCTTTCCTACAAATGCCTTAAAAACTCTGCACTATCTCTTATGAGTGGCAACATCAGTTGAAATGACCAAGCAAAAGTTTCTCCCTGTAGGAACCCCAGAAGTCTTCATTTATTGATAGGGTTCTGCTTTCCCATTGAAAACTGATGGTTGTGCCCATGAACATCTGCCAGAGATGAAACAAAAGGGACAGGTAGGAGAAAATGGCTTGTAATTTTGGCTCTGTGGATGTGTGTCATCTAGTAAATTTCCTCAGCTTGGTGTTTCTGGTATGAAACTGTCAAGAACTCCTTTGAAAGCTCCCTCTGTTTGGGTCCACTGGTAGAGAGTCTGGTCCCCAGTCCCTCCTGGGTGGAGCTGATATGCCTCTCCAGCCTCCCACTGCTCTGTCCTTTCCAAATGAGTGGTAAAGACAACAATAAAAACCAAGAATCCTTGAATCTCAGGAGAGAGTGGAGAGGTGAAAGAAGGTCTGTTTTGTGGTACATCTTCAATAAAAAAAGATTTACAGGTAAGTCATTTTCTCTTCTTTCTAGGTGTTTGATTGAGAAGATCCAGTAAACTAAACCCCAGAGAGAGCTTGGTGTAAATAAAAAATTCCGACAGCTGTCAAAACAAATAGCAACCGATCAGAAATACAACGTCGAGGGAGACTCCAGTTCCCAAATAACTCAGAGAAGTGTTGGCCTGTTACAGCAAGAATAAAGACTTAAAGGGACATTGGGAGTGGATTTAGAATGCCACCCTCCTCCTCCAAATCTCAAACTTGGAGGCTGATTGAGAGAAATGAGTTATATGGGTCTAAGTTCATTTCTTAAGGAATAATCAAAGCCCTAACTATTACTGAAGAATACTTTCTTTTCTTCATTTACTAGAACGTCACTGAGTGCCTTCTCTGTAATGGCTGTGAGCTGGGTGATGGATATGCAGAATGGAAGGAAGCAGATCCATCCCCAAGGAGCTTGCAGCACTGAGGGAGGAGCCCTCAGTGACTCTCTAAGAGAGTCAGCTATAATTCGGGGTGTTACAGACAGTGCTAGAGGCAAATGCTGGTTACTATTGTGGGAGATAGAAGAAAGGCAACTCTGTGTGTATGTGTGTGTGTGTGTGTGTGTGTGTGTGTGTGTGTGTATGTGTACAAGCTGATGATTGGCAGAGTTGAGTTTCAAGGATGTGAAGGAATTAGGCAGGTAAAGGGGGCCTGAGGATCAGTCAGACAGAATATCCATGTGTTCATTCATTCATTCAGCACATATATTGAGCTCTTATTGCATTCCAGGCACTGTCCCAAGAACTAAGTGAAAAAGACAGATGATGTCTCTGCCTTCAGAGAGTTGATACTCTAGGGGAACAGATAATGAACAAGTAAGCAAACAAATCTACAAAGAAGAGGCTTTCAACTACTGATGTGCTGTGAAGAATGAAAGTATAATGTGACCTGGGAGTGTGGTAGGTATGTAGGTGGCCGCACCCTGAGTCAGCAATGCAAAGACCCAAGAAAGAGCACTCCAGGTGGAGAATACAGCAAGTGTTATGGCTTTGGGATGGGAGCAAGCTTGCTGTCTTCAAGGATCAGAAGAAAGGGCTGTGAGTGAGGGGGATAGTGGAAGGAGGTGATGCGGTCAAGGGAAGCAGGATTCAGATCACAGAATGCCTGTGGGCTCTGGTGAAGACCTTAAGAATTGTTTGTAAGGAATGAGAGTGGGTAAGCAGACCACTTGCTCAGCTACTGTGATAGACCCAGTGAGAAGCCATGGTGGCCTGGGCCGAGGCAGTAGCTGCGGACATGGACAGAAGATGATCACCTGAGATTACATTCTAAAGGTAGAATCAACATTATCTATGGAAGCACTAGTTGTGATGGAAGAAGGAAAGAGAGGAATCAAGGATAACTCCTAGCAGTTTTGTCTGAGCAGCAAGTAGATGATAGCCATTTATAGAGGTGGGGAAGAGAAACTTGGTGTTATTTGGGTTTTGGTGGGGGTGGATGACAAGCATTTGAGGATCTGTATAGATGGTTTAGTATGACATAAGCCCCAGTTTATAGAAAGGGACAAATGGTAGCTGGAGGGGCAGGGCTTGGTCATGGAGGATCCTACTGGCCCTGTGAGAGAGTCAGATGTAACCCTGAAGCCTCATGTGTCGACGAAGGCCTTACAAAGTAGGGCAACACTATCTGGTTTCATCTTTTGAGAGATGTGCTTCCAAAGCAGATGTTTGTTTGGAAGGATGTGGCAGAGCAGAGAGACCAGCTGAGGTGCTGCTGTAATAGCCTAGGCAGAGTTGATAGCCTGAAGTAAGATGGAATGAATAGAAGTGGGTAGATTCTTGAGCTATTAGGTGGGTAGAAGATGCAGGTTGTAGAGATTTGTTACATGTGTGAGATGAAGGAGAGGGTGAATTATTATTTTCTAGGTTTCTCAGTTCATGGATGGTGTTTCCANACAGAGAGACCAGCTGAGGTGCTGCTGTAACAGCCCAGGCAGAGTTGATAGCCTGAAGTAAGATGGAATGAATAGAAGTGGGTAGATTCTTGAGCTATTAGGTGGGTAGAAGATGTAGGTTGTAGAGATTTGTTACATGTGTGAGATGAAGAAGAGGGTGAATTATTATTTTCTAGGTTTCTCAGTTCATGGATGGTGTTTCCACTCCTTACACTGCAGTGTAGAGCATGGGGAGGGTTGAGAAGGAGGAGAGTGGTTATGGACTCCAGTGTAATGGATACCATGTGCTGCTCCCCAGGTATCAGCCCTTGCCTCCTCCTTCACTGAACACCGATTTTGTTCACAGTTGCCTCCCTCCCCTTCATCCATATAGTCATGTCCTTCAGGGGAAGCTGATCACACCCCCAGTTCCAGGGATGGTTCATGTGTCTAGGCAGGTAACCCACCACTGGCTGATGATTAACATGAGAGCAGTCACATGAATAACTTGGGCCATTGAGATAGGAGGAGAGGTTTTTTGGGTGCTTCTGGGAAAGCAATCTCCTTGTTTTTACCAGAGAGCACATGAAAATGACCCTCTTAATTTCTCTGGGTGTTGTCCTTTGAGGATGTGTAGCCCTAAATAACTGTAACTGTCTCACAACCACCCTGAGGATATTGAGAGAAACAGGCAAACAAGCTGGAACCACCTAGTTAAGTGAGCAGCCCATTTCCATATTGTGAAGCCAACTGGATTTTCTCTTACTTGCAGCTCAAAGCATCTAAACTGATAGAAGGGCCAGTGGGACCCCCTGGTGGAGATTTCCAGCAGGCACATGGACTTTCTGTCTAGGCCTGGAGATCAGGCTGTGATCTGAGATGGACAAAGTACCCCGCTGCTCCTTCTGTTCTGAGAGTTGTTATTAATAGAACTGCTTTTCTATTCAAATAAGATTTTAAAAAAACCAAGGAGGTGGAGTAATGAAGGGAAGAATGTACTTGAAGAACACGTTCCATGGCGTGGTGGTGTACAGAGGTGGATTATGGAAGCTCTTTAATTAAAAATCTAAAGGAGAGAAGCTAATCATTAAAATGATTCAGACACTGTTCAAAGAGAAGCTGAATGACCTATTTTCTGAGATTTTTAGAAGTGGGAATTCATTTGGTGTGAGTTGCCCCCTATGACCCCTAAGAGACGTAGCTGGCCTAGAGGACAAAGGATGGGGACCTTTGGAATCTGGCATACACAAAGGCCAAGTCCAGTTTCCATACTTTGGAGCCGTAGTGCCTCCCCAAGTCTCATTTGTAAAACAGGGGGAAAGTGGTCCTGGGAAGCTTAGAAAAATCCTGTACTGTGCCCAGAAAGTGGTAAGGGTGAGAAAGCGAGGGAGGAAAGGAGGGAAAGAGAGAGAAAGCGCTAGTGTCTTCCTTCCACTCTCTCTCCATCTCTCTGCCTCCAGGTTCTCATCTCCAGCATCCT
Organism: Raphicerus campestris; assembly: GCA_006410735.1. NCBI lineage: Eukaryota > Metazoa > Chordata > Mammalia > Artiodactyla > Bovidae > Raphicerus > Raphicerus campestris. The sequence goes on from SJYW01027138.1 coordinate 188,420, forward strand.
CTGCTTGTCACACTTGATGGCCAGTTCTCTGTCCTTCTTTCCTTGACCGATCAGTGGCACTTGATCTGCACTCTCGCCTTGAACTTCTCCACTTGCCTTCAGGCACCCTCTTGTTTGGCTGTCTTCCTAACTCACTGGCTACTCCTTTTCAGGCTCTTTGTTGGTTCTTCCTATCGTCCCCAAATGAACTGTAGAATGCTTGAAGTCTCCTTACCCCAGTTCATGTAGAAAGTCCAACATCCTCTTCACGGTCTCTATAGCTTTACCAGAGCTCTCCCATTCCCCACTCTTCTCTGCCACCTCTCCTACTGCTCTCCCAGGTCACCTGGTCTCCTTACTGTTTCTGGAAAATGCCAAGTACACTCTCCAAGCTTCTTCACTTACTGTGCCCTCTTCCTAGTGTCTCACTGTCTCACTTCTTTCAGGTCTTTCTTCAAAACGTCATCATTTCTGAGACACCGTCATTGGCCGCTCTGTATAATCCAACAGCTCCCCTCCTTGTCAGCTTGCATTCTCTCTCCTTAATTTATCTTCGCAGCTCTTAGCACCACTCAATGCATTATGTGTTTGTTTGTGCATTTCCCCCATTAGAATCTCAGCCTCAAGAGAACAGAGACGTTGTCTTACCACAGTTCTTTCTCCAGCTTCTGTAACTGTGTTTGGCACAAAGTCAGCTCTCAGTAGATATTTATTGAATGAATGTATTCATTGAGGGTTATGGCTACGGTTACTACTAATGCCATTATTTCCCGCAGCTTTAAGATACTATGGTTTATACCTGTAAAGCAAGAGGGAAACTTCCCAAGATTCCTTTCAGCTTCTCTCCCCCAGGATCTGTAGCACAGTGGATGCTCTGTAAATTGCTTACATGGGAACAGATACAAACAGAATTACTGATGCTAAAGAGTCTCAGATCACCATACTCTTGGATGTCCTAGACTTCCTAAAAAGCCATCCTGAGCGATATGGTTAGACAGCCATTTAGACACGTCTGTTTTGACCTATGGTGAATGTCAAATGAAACAAAAACATTCTGACATTTTAAGAGCTTTAATTTACTCACGATAAAAGCAATAGCATCTGAATATGTCAAGTTTATAAGGCAGAGACTTTGGAACAAGAATATGTGCCTACCTAATGTGAGGGCATGTCAATGAGTTGATTGACTTGTTGAAGGAGAACACTGGTAATATGTTTGGAAGTAACAGAAATTGCATCTGCAAAATATACCTGAAACTTGGATTTAACATGAATCTGTCACACTCATTGCAATTTGAAGTTGGGTTATATGTGAAATCAAAGATTGCTAAGGTGAGTCAAATACATGCATCTCAGAGACCCCGGAAGTACAGAACACTATGATTGCTGGCAGTTAGTGGGATGTGGTGGAAAAAGCATAAATTTAGTTATACAGGCTGGAGTTGGAGACCTAGCTCTCCTGGGCATCATCAGATAAGTTACTTAGCATCTCTGGACTTTAATTTCTTTCAGCTTGGCAGAGACCGCAATGATCACCCAAACCTGCTTTCCCTGTAGTCTAGTACTCAACCTCACGGCATTTCTCAGCCCTCCTTTCAGTTATGCATGACCCCATGATTGTGTTCTGGCCAGTAAAATGTGATGAATGTAATGTGTCATTGCATTCCTAGACCATTAACACCTCTTCTGGCCATCTTCCATGCTCCTTCCCCTTCTGGTCTGAGGCAGAGGAACCCGGTCCCATGTGCTGAAGATGGTGGACCCCCAGGTGGAAAGGCATGTGTCCCTGAATCAGTGCTTGAAGGAAAGCTGCCTTTTTTGGACTTTAGGTGTGAAAAAAACAAATGCAAGTGAGAAATAGACTTTCATGTACTAAGCCACTGGAATTTGAGTATTTATTTGCTATATCAGATACCATTACTTTAATACCTTTGTAAAAATGAAGATAAAGATATTTCGGGGGAAGGTTAATATATATTTTATTGAAAACTCCCAGAATATCTTAGAATGTTGTTGTTTAATTGCTAAGTTGTGTCCGACTCTTTGAGACACCATGGACTGCAGCATATCAGGCTCCTCTGTCCTTCACTATCTCCCAGAGTTTGCTCAAACTCATGATAAGTTTGGTCTGATGTGCCAGACCCCAGTACTCTGTCAAATGATGCCATACAACCATCTCATCCTCTGTCACCCCCTTCTCCTCCTGCTCTCAATCTTTCCCAGCACCAGGGTCTTTTCCAATGAGTTGGCTATTTGCATCAGGCAGCTAAAGTATTAGAGCTTCAGCATCAGTCTTTCTGATGAATATTCAGTGTTGATTTCCATTTGGATTGGCTGGTTTGACCTCCTTGCTGTCTTAGGAACTCTTGAGTCCTCTCCAACACCACGATTTGAAAGCATCAGTTCTTCAGTGCTCAGCCTTCTTTATGGTCCAACTCTCACATCTGTACATGACTCCTAGAAAAATCATAGCTTTGACTGTATGGACCTTTGTTGGCAAAGTGATGTCTCTGCTTTTCAATATGCAGTCTAGACTGGTTATAGTTTTCCTTCCATGGAACAATTTCATAGCTGCATGAAATTGTATGTAGCAAGGGTTTAATAGATATTGATTCTTACTATCCTCTTGTTAGTTAATCTACAATAGTCATTACATGTCAATCCTGAGATGGTTTTGCTAGACCCCAAGGCTGTCTCTTATACACATCTCATTATGTGTTTGTTTGTGCATTTCCCCCATTAGAATCTCAGCCTCAAGAGAACAGAGACATTGCCTTACCACAGTTCTTTCTCCAGCTTCTGTAACTGTGTTTGGCACAAAGTCAGCTCTCAGTAGATATTTNGTAAAATATAGTTCCAGATCTCTAGTTGTAGAAACTTACAATGTGGAAGACAATACACCTTCAGGTGTATCTGTATCCTAAAATATCAAGCTTCTGAAGGACAAGAATGGACAGAGTGTCTCTAGGATGGATCATCAGAATTCAGAGGAAGAAGGTACTTTTGGTTGGGCTAGTTAGGGAAGGCAATAAGTCATCAATATTGGAAGAAAGCAGTTACATAAGCTGCCACAAATAGTGGGCAATCAAAAAAGAATTTGTTTCATTTTGGACACATGATATTTTTACTCTCTTAGCAGTTATCCATTGCTAACTATGTTAGCAATGAAAGGTATTTAGAAAATTAACCCAGAATATGGAAAAAACTATAAATTAGGACATGGATGTTCATTACTAGGACATTTATAATGTCAAATGATGAGAAACAACACAAATGTTCAATATGGGGAGAATGCTTAAGTAAATCACAGTATACTCTTTAGAAGTAATCTGTCTCCAGGATCCCATCAAAGTCCACAGTTTAAATTACCACCAGCACAGAATGACTCCTACATTGTAATTTTGGTCCTGACTTCTCCAAACTCCACTCCCTATCTCTCACTACCTACAGGATGTCTTTATTTGGATGTCTCAAAGACATCTCATACTCAGTGTTCCCAAACCTGAGCTTATGATTCACACTCCTTCTCCAGCCCTCCAAGCTGCCCTCTTCCAGCATCTCTTGCCTCACTATCTCCTGTTGTGAGAGTCAGGACTCTGGAAATCATCCTGGATCTTTCTCTCTTTCATCTCCAAATCCAGTCTATTAGGTCCTAACTATCTTTAAAATACATGCTCTTCTCTTCATCTCTGCTGTTGCCTCCTTGGTCTAAGCTACCATCTCCTTCATCTAGACTGTGGCTTAGCTTCTCATCTGCAACCCAGGTTCCTTTCCAATCTTCAAGATCATATCTCATGATTTTACTCCTGCTGTTCCTCACCCACCAAAACTCCGCAATGACTGTCCATGGCCCACGGAACACCTCACTCTCTGAGCCTTGCCTGTCTCTCCATCCTCATCTCTTTCTACTCTTCTCCACCTCCTTCTCTGCAACCCTGCCATAGGATACAGCTTAGCTGTACTTTCTGTTCGGAATTCACTTTTCAAACCCACATCTCTGCCTCCAAATGCGCTCTGGCAGGTCCTGTCTACATATCTTCCAGATCTCATAGACTCAGTCACTTCCAAAATGCCGCATATGGGTCTGCATCTTGGTCAGGTTCCTTTGGGACCTGCTATGTACCTTATATGGGGCTTCCCAGGTGGTGCAGTGGTAAAGAATCTGCCTGCCAAGGCAGGAGATACAGGAAACATGTGTNACTCAGTCACTTCCAAAATGCCGCATATGGGTCTGCATCTTGGTCAGGTTCCTTTGGGACCTGCTATGTACCTTATATGGGGCTTCCCAGGTGGTGCAGTGGTAAAGAATCTGCCTGCTAAGGCAGGAGATACAGGAAACATGTGTTCGATCCCTGGGTGAGGACAATCCTCTGGAGAAAGAAATGGCAACCCACTGCAGTATTCTTGCCTAAAAAGTTCCAGGAACAGAGAAACCTGGCTGGCTACTGTCCATACGGACACAAAGAGTTTGACACGACTGAGCACCATCACCACCACCACCACCGCCGCCACTACATAGCTTATAGAGATGGGGAAAAGGAAAAGGTGGCTTGGGGAGTTCTGGATGGTGAGGAGCCAGATGCTAAAAAACACTTATTGCTGATAATACAGAGTGGATATCCTACCTTTATACAACTCAGCGTCAAGCCATAGAGCAGAATTCTGATACTGAATTTGAATCAAGGTGAGTCACTTAAGCCAAAAATATTTGTGATGTACCACACCCCACACTGCTCTGTGCTATTTCCCCTACTCTTGTGTAACTTACCACTTATTTAACACATTTCAAAAACCCGGATTTCAGGAAAGCAAATTCGTATTCAGGGAACTCTTGTGAATGTGTGTTATTTCCTTGAGAAAGACATTTAATTTTCTGGGTCTCTGCTGCAATAACAATGCTTGATGACTGCCTTGTGGGGACTGGGGCTGGCATTAATGCTGCTAAAATCCTTGGGCATCTTCAGGCCTTGAACGTGATGCTGAGGACAAGTGGGGCTTTGAATCCGAGCAGTTGAAAGTGTGGTTTTTCCGAGACCCTTCCCTGATGCCTTCCCCCGCCCCTTGCCCCCACCAGAGGACTTGTATTGCTAAACCAGACAGCTGAGCAGGTTCTGGCTGGCAAGGACCCAGGGATTAATGTCCAGGGTGCTAACATCATAATTGGGCTACCATTGAAGGTGGCAACATCTGCTGTGTGAGGCTCTGATGCCAGCACCCCCGTTGCACCCCTCTGGCTGGCCAGGACCTCTGTCTTGGGAGGCAGCTTGGGTGGCCTTAAGGCTGCACTCAGCACATGTTCAATAGCCACTGTCAGGTGTTGAAAAGCTCTCATTAAGGCCAAGAAATTGACTTGTGTCCTGGGCTTCTCGGGAAAACAATGAGGACCCATGGGAAAGGCTTTGTGCCTGAAGGAGCCCAGGGACTGGTAATTGAGTTACTGTTAAGGCGATGAGAGGCTGTGGTCATGACAAGTATTAGTGGCACGAGGCCGGCAGGCCAATGCAAGGCCATCCTGCATTTTCTCTTTGGCATGGAGTATATGGGGATTTATTCCTTCCTTAAAAATGTTTACGAGGGTAGTAAAGCTCANGGGAGTTGGTGATGGACAGGGAGGCCTGGTGTGCTGCGATTCATGGGGTCACAAAGAGTCAGACACGAGCGACTGAACTGCACTGAACTGAACCTTAAAGCATTTCCATACCCAGCTGAAGTTTCAGTTTCCCCTTTGCTTTCTCAGTAAATGGCTCCATCTCCCCCGCCTTTTCTCAAGATGGGCCTCTGGGACTCATCTTTACCTCTCTCTTGTCTCTCCAGAAGCAGTCACATATCATCCACTAGCTAATCTGGTCCCAAATCTGTCCCTGTTCTCCAGTCCCAGTCTTCACTGTTACCCTCATCATCTCTGCAGAGGTTTCCCCTTAGGTGTTCTCGCTTCCACCCCACCTCTCCATTCTTCCCTCAGTGGTCAGTGTGTCTTCTGAAAGTAAATTAGATGGTACTTGAAACTCTTATGTGGTTTCTGATTTCACCTAGAAAAATATTCAAGTTCCCCTCCAGGACCTCCCAAGCCCTACGTGAGTTGGTTCTTGTCTTTCTCATTTTATTACTGTCACCATCTTGGGACCTNAAAGTAAATTAGATGGTACTTGAAACTCTTATGTGGTTTCTGATTTCACCTAGAGAAATATTCAAGTTCCCCTCCAGGACCTCCCAAGCCCTACGTGAGTTGGTTCTTGTCTTTCTCATTTTATTACTGTCACCATCTTGGGACCTTTCCATCTGGACATCTTAACATCAGGGGTCACAAACTTGACATGTCCTCAACTGAGCTGTTGATCCACTCCAACTGCCCATCTGTTCCTCCCTCAGCTTCCCACCTCTCAGGAAACAGCAGCTCCATCCCTCCAGTTGCTCAGGCCAGTGTTGGGCCCTTGTAAATATGTTTCTTATAAATGATTCAGGGAAGGAAAAGACTATCACTGGTCANCTTTCCATCTGGACATCTTAACATCAGGGGTCACAAACTTGACATGTCCTCAACTGAGCTGTTGATCCACTCCAACTGCCTATCTGTTCCTCCCTCAGCTTCTCACCTCTCAGGAAACAGCAGTTCCATCCCTCCAGTTGCTCAGGCCAGTGTTGGGCCCTTGTAAATATGTTTCTTATAAATGATTCAGGGAAGGAAGAGACTATCACTGGTTAGTCTGCCAGTGATACTAAGTTGGTCCCCAAACAGATTCATCCTTGACTTCTATCTTCCTTCCTAAAGCTCAATAGTCCCCAACAAATCCTGTGAGTCTTGCCATCCACACATAGCCAGATCCAATCACTTCTCATCACCTCTTCCCAACCACCCCAACGCAAGCCACATTCTCACTCACCTGGACTGTTGCAATGACCTCCTGACTGGTCTTCCTACATGTACTCTGGCCCCTGGGGTCTGTTCCCCACCCAACCACCAGATCATGACCTTCCTCTATTCGAAATTCTCCAATGGCTTCCAATATGCTCAGAACAAAAGTCAAAGAAAGTCTTTTCAATCTGTCCCTACAGCCTCCCTGTCCACTTCAGCTCCAGGAATACTGGTCTCCTAACACTTTTCAGATGCACTGAGCACCTCCTTTTTTCTCCTTCCATGCAAGGCTCTGCTCTAGATACCACTGTGGTTCTTCCCTTCACTTCTCTTGGCCTCCCCAGGTCAAACTGCAGCCCCTCTGCCCACCCTCCCTGGTCCCCTTCCTTGTTGAATTCTTCCTCATAGCACTTACTTCTATCTGACTTGCATTTGGCTTTTTGATTTGTGTATGGACTATCTGTCTTCAGTACAACAAGGGCCCTTCACCAGGGTGAGGACTTGCGCTTGCTCTATCCACTCTGTCCACCTGGCATGGTGCCTGGCACAAAGCAGTGCCTGACTGTGTCTGTGAAATAAACGCCAAACGCTCTCCCAGGCGATGGGTGGTCGCTTCCATGTGGCACGTGCCTTGGTTTCTGATATTTGCTATGATCCTGCAGAGATGATTGTGTATATGAGTGGAATGCCTGTGGCTTAATTATTGAGGATGAATGTTTTATTCTTGCCTTTTTGCTTTCTTCTGGAGAGGCCAAGCGGCTTTGAGCATGGAAGGAGAGCTGAGCAAAAGGGAACCCAGGCTCCCATGTCTGCAGTTCAGTAGAAGATGAAGGCCAGTGAAGGTGATGTTTTGTGGTTAGACTCAGTGGTATACAAGAAAAGAGCCACCGGCCCTGGAAGACACACATAGCTCACATGTCAAGGGCAGAGAAGCTTGGTGCAGGCTCAGGAAGCCTCTGCCTGCAGAGAGGAGAAGGGTTATGAAGTCTGCTCTAGAAATCAGGTTGGGGGACCCTGAGGCTGGAATCACCTCTACTTGGATGAGGAGTGTAGAAGATCCCTGGATGGAGTAATTTATCTTTATAAGATTCTGTTTCCTAAATTGGATGGGGCTGGACACTGGGTTTATACTCTGCCTATAATTTTTTTACATATATAAAGTTTTCATTTTTATAAATCTTAAAACTTTATTTTTATTTATTTATTTTTTTACTGGATGTGGTAAGAATGGCCTGTGAATAGGCAGGGCTGTCATGAAGAAGAAGGTACTGAGGTTTGTGTGTTTCCTCTGCCACAACCTAGGGAGTAGAAACTTCTGAGTCCAGCAAATAAAAGCAGACACAGAGAGCTCCAGGACCCTAGAGAACCAGGCAGGTGGCACAATCACGGCATGGTTTTGGTGCCTGAGGGTACAAAGCGATCCTCCAGTCCTTGCCCACTTCCAACTGCTCTGTGTGCAGAGGGCCAGAGAGGTTTGGTGAGACAGTGGGCCAGCAGAGACTTTATTTCAGAGGATGAACCTGTAGACTTGTCATTTCTAGAGGGCTGTCCAGCACATTCTTCTGGATTGTCATGGGTAAGTGTATGACCACGGAGTATTACAGCAGGCACTGGTTTGTAGCAGGGCTGTCAGCAAGGTCTGTGGGAATCCTGCAGTTGTTCGAATGGATACAGGGGCAATGAATATGAACAAAGTCCCTATAAAGCCAAGGGAAGGAAGAAAAAATAGCTGGGGAACTTGAGGTGGGCAGGGTAAAGGGAAACCAGTCTCACCTGGATCGGGAGGAAGGCAGGCCCTGGGCTATGAATTTCAAACCAGGACAAGAAGCAACATCAGGGCAGAAGTGTCCCTTGACATTAAGGGAACATGCTGCCTGACCAGAAAGGATAAGGGAGGGATCTTTGGCATCATTGGACGGACTGCTGGACAGTTAAGGGATCTGGGAGAGGGAAGATGAGAAGAAAGAAGCACGCACTACACACTAACCATTTCACACATGAGAACACTTAAAAGTCCTGTACTCAGTAGGGGGTGGGGGCCATGTGTCGGACTCTTTGTGGCCCCATGGACTATAGCCCACCAGGGTCCTCTGGTGGATGATCCTGAACCATCCCCTGTCTTCCCATGGCACAAGCTCTGATCCCAGATCAGAGACAAGCTGGGTGAAGCCATGAGGGAGTGGGTAGGGGAAGGGGGCCATGTGTGGCTGGGAGCCCACCTACAGTGGAGATGCTGAAGGCATTTCTCATGGACTGGAAGAGGAGTGGGGAAGGGGGAGGTAACACGGCTGAAGCCTCTCCACCCTAAACATCATGTTACCTGATTTAGGAGCCTTTCTTCCTAGAGGGCTCTCCTGGCTTTGCCTTACAGGTGGGGAAACTGAGGCTCAGAGAGTAAAGTAACTTGCCTGAGATCTCTCAGCTAGCAAGAGTACATATGTTTTTCTGACTCCAAACCCGTGTTCTTTCTTGTGAATCAGGCTGGGGGGCAGCAGATAGCTGGGTTGGGGAGGGATGGAATCAAAGAAGCAGAACCTGGGGTTATTCTCAGGGAGGGAGTGGTGAGGGGACAACTCTGGTGTACTGGGGTGGGCTTTGCTTTCATGATCAGATGGACCCATGTTCAAATCACCCCTGTGTCAGCTGCTGGAATCTAGCAAGTAAAGGGAGTAGCTGGAATAGCCCAACTCCTGCTGCCCCTCCCCTAGGCCACCACCCAAAGAGGAGGCCTCCACAAATCCTCTAGCCTTTGGAGGCCTGAGTTTGCAGCCCCCCAGAAGAGGCTGACTCATTTGCTGTGGCTCCCTGCCACTGGAGCTGCAGGACAGTGGCCCAGTGGCCCTGGTACCTCCTCAGCTTGGTCTGACCACTCAGTCTTCTCTGGGTGACAGACCGGGATAATCGCATCATGACTCTGATCCTGGTACCTGCTAGAAGCCTCAGCCTCCCAGGTCTCCTCTCATCACCCAGCACACACCTGTACCACTTGGTCGTATGTGATCGCATATTAACATGTCACCCCCCTCATTAGACTGTGAGCTCTTGCAGGGTTGGAATGCGCTTGAGTCATTTCTCCCCAGTGCCCATGACAGGACCTGGCTCAATGTAGGGGCTGCTCAGCAAATATTTGTTGAATTCCCTTTTGAATAGGACAGGAAATCCTCCCCCCCTTGCGTGGGGATGATCCCAGTGGAGACAGCTTTACTGACCACCCAGTCTGTGAGCTGTGCTCACCCCAGGGGATACAGCACTCCACGCAGAGCTCGCATCAGCATCCACCACATTTCAGCGTTGTTTTCCTTCTGATGCTTTCGATTGCTGGTTTTATTCCAGCCCATTCTCACTTTCTGTCTTGGAAAATCACAAGGAAACTCCACGCTGCTCCTGGAATTCTTGCCAACACGATTCAAACAGACTTGAGCACATGGCCTTGAGTTCCCGCACAAACAAAGACGTTGCCACTTCCAGCTCCGTGGCCTCTCTCCCTCTGCCAGCTTGCCCCCCAACCCCCGCCACCTTGCCCCAAAGACAGGTGGTGGTGTGTGTGCCTGGCTGGCCCAGTTTTCACCCACATGGTGCCCCAAGGTGGGTGCACTCAGGGTTGGGAGGTGTGGGCTGTGAAATAAACATGGACGTGAGTTGCCCAGTGGGAATATCCCCATCAATCACAACCTGACTCCCACTCGTGCCCCTTGAGGCCTCTTTCTAGCTTCTCATTCACCGTGTGGCTTGGAACAAATAACCTACTCTCTCTGTGTCTCTATTTCCTCATCTGGAAAATGGAGATGTTATAGCACAAGATGGTTATGAAGACCGAATGAGATATGGCTAGTATGACGGCAGGATGGTGCCAAAAAATTACTTTACTTGACCAAAAGGAAAGCATGGAAATGTAATGGATATTTATAATGCAATGGGGTCACGCATCACTGTAAACATAAACTGTCAATTCAAAAAATGTATAACATTTATTTATTTTTGATATAACATTAATGCATGTTTATTGATAAAAATGGGAAATACTGAAAAACATAAAGAAATAAAATATGTCAACTTTTAACTCAGGGAGAATCACTATTGATATTTGCTTTCTATCTTATAGTCTTTAAAAGGTATGCATATTTATGGTTTATGTACTTTATAACAATACTGTATGTTCTATATTATAAGCTGCTTTTTACCTCCATTTATGCAGATCTTATTCTTCATATTCTTAAATGTTAAGTACATGATTTGAAATGATTATTATTCCATTTTTTCATTTTTAAATAAAGCTATAAGTAATGTCCTCATACTCTCCTCGCAAAGAGATCTGGTGACATCACTCACTGTGCTGGGTGGGCAGTGAACTTTCAGGAACTGCTGGCTGAGATGCCTGCATCAGCATCAGCACGTGTTCTCTGAACTTGGGCCTTCATAGGGAACTATGTTCCTCAGTCATAAGCCCTGTGACTGTGCAATCAATCACCCTCGTGCTTGGACCTTCCCAGGTGCACAGTTGGAGAACAAAGTTGGATAAAGTCTCCAGAGTTAAGGGCTGAAATGAGAGGCTGGGCTAAGATGTGGACTGGACACATCCCTGGCCCAGGCATGGCTCTCTCCTGTCCTTCCATGCAAGTTGGAAAGAAAAATTTCAATGCTGGGCTCCTGAGAACATATTTCAGAGGGAAACATATTGCCTACTTAGTTGGAAATTACAGGATGAAGCAGGAAGTGGGTACTGTTGGTATCACTCCTCTGTAACTCTGAGCTGAATGACCTGGGACAGAGGGCTCAACTTCTCTAATGCCTACGTCCTCGTCTGTGAACTGGGTTGAAAACCCCACCTACACCAAGGGAGTCAGATGGATTTGGCGTGGTCTTGTGTGCCAGGGGCTTAGAAAGTGGCTGAGAGGAACTTAAAATTGAGTTCTGTTCCTAAGAGTAGCTGCCTAAACCAGTGATATGGCTGCCTTAACCAGTAATGCAACTGCCTTAACTAGAGATGCTATCACCTTAACCAGTGACACAGCCACCTTAATCAGTGATGCTGATACCTTAACCAGTGATGCTGCCATGCTGATACCCCAGAATTCTCCTACGTGAAGGGTGATGGCATCTCCAGGGGAAGGCAGAGCTGTTTTGGAACTAACTCCATTTTATGCCATCAGATGGAAGGGACACCAAAACTGAAGGCCCCTGGGTCTGGAGGACCTAGTCCAGAACTTATCAGAGGATGAAACTTCTGTGCTTGGACTCAAAGTGGTTTGATGGCCTTGGGCCTTGGACTGACTTGATTTGAAGAGTTTCTGCCCTCACTCCCTGTGAAGCCTCATGCAAGACCCTTAATTTTTCCAAGCTTCAGTTTCTTTGTCTGGAAAATGGGCATAACAATATTTCTTCAGCAGGTATCTTTGTGAGACATCACATAGAGATGGAGGGATTCAAACAGTAGTTATGGAATGAATCCTGAACACTCGTGATGCATTTCTAGAATAATCATAGTTTTTCTAAAAAGCAGATCTCAATTAAGTATCCTTGGTTTCCAACCTCCTCACTGGTTTAAGACAAGTTCTCATGAGGAGGGTAAGTCCTGTAAGGGGCTTATTCCAGTGCCTGGCACAGAGGAACCGCTCAGCAAATATAGACCAGCTATTCTCTTTTTCTAGGGGATCTTCCTGACCCAGGGGTCAAACCCGGGCCTCCCGCATTGCAGGCAGATTCTTTACTGTCTGAGCCACCAGGGAAGCCCATGGAGTTGACAGTTAGGTGGATTTCTCCCTCGAGTGTGAGACCTTAGACAATTCTGCTCTCTGTGGACCCAGTCTATTCTGAGGGCCCTGAGCCCAAAGTTCTTTGTTTTATGCCAAAGAATATGTTGGGTGATCCCTGCTTTCCCCAAAGTCAGAGAAATCGGAGTTCTAATGACTGCTGCATGCATAAGCAAGAAATGAAATGACAAAGTGATACGAAAGTTACAGTGCTCAGAATACCCATCTTCTCCAGGCATCCTGAGTTTTTTCTTTTTAGAGCAAAACCCTGCAATATTAATAAACGACAGAGAGAAGGCTAGAAAAATGACTCTTTCCCTTCGACATGGTGAAGATCACAGGGACTAGAGGGACCTTTAATCTTTATTAATGTGTCGCAAGGGAGCCTCTCCCGCAAGCTGTGGGAAGCAGACATCCAAAGAGTTTGCATCGCTCGCAGTCCTCAGCATCCCTGGGCGCTTTAGATGACTGTCTGATACTGTTCAGAGTCTAGCAGGGCCACGTCATGGGGACCTGCTGTGTCCTGGGCAAGAACAAGGCAGCTCTAACCCAGCTCCCATCTGTGGGGGGCTGGAAGACAGGAGAAATTCAGGACATGGGCCTTGGTCACATGGGCCTGCTTCTAACCAATGCCCCGAAGAGGCTCAGAAGGAACTAGGCTGTCACTTGCGGCGACAAGCACAGAACATGCCCAGAAGGGGTCACACCTGAGTTCAGTAAGGAGCGTACCCTGGTCTCCACAGCTCTGCTCTCCACTGCCTGGCTAAAGGCTCCTTCCTATGCCTCCTTCCCTGTGGCTGGGCATGGCATGAGGGTGGCCAAAAACAAATCTGTAACTTGATATCGCATGGACCTCATTTTACTGACTTAGTGAGCCTGGAATTGCAAGGTAGTTTCAGGAGAGCATATGTGTGCATGCTAGGTCACTTCCATGCTCAGTTGTGACTCTGTAGCCCCTGTAGCCCACAAAGCTCCTTTGCCTATGGGGTTTTTCAGGCAAGAATACTGGAATAAGTTGCCATGCCCTTCTCCAGGACATCTTGAAAAGGTTTACAATAAGGACTCAAAAGCCAGGAATGTGGCAAGGTCACTTCTCTCCCCCGACCCCCTCCACCCCCCC
>SJYW01027138.1:208703-231096 GCA_006410735.1 Raphicerus campestris
CCCCGCCCCCATGCCTGCCTGTTTCCAGTCTGTACCCCCATGTGGCCTCCAAGACATTGTCTAGACTCTGCCTGAAAATTTTCTCTATATTCCCCTTGCCCTTGGGGTCCAAATCACCTGCTTTAATGTTTGGTGGTCCACGGGTGGTATGCACAAGCATGCATGTGTGAGCTTGTTTGTAGGATCATTTTCTTTTCATATTGAGTTTATAAAGTATAAGAATGTAGGGATCAAGCTTCTTTCTGCCTCAGCCTCAACAGAACATAGATCTAACAGAACATTAATTTTAATCCTTATAGATTTCATTCATTAAAAAGAAAAAAAAAAACAAAGGAATTCTCTGGCGATCCAGTGGTTCAGAATCCACCTTCCAATTTCCAGTGCAGGGTATATGGGTTTGATCTTTGCTCAGGAACTAAGATCCCACTTGCCAGAGGGCAGCTAAGTCCTTGAAGCACAACTACTGAGCGCTCAAGCCACAGCTAGAGAAACCTGCGTGCCTCAATGAAAGATCCCTCATGCTGCAACTAAGACCCAACACAGCCAAATAAATAAATACTAAAACAATCAACAGCAAACATTCATTAAACACCTACTGTATACCAGACACCACAACCAGCATTGGGCTGGGCTAGACTCTAATTGACTACTGATGGATGAGCAAATGTGAAAAGAGAATTAAGAAAAATCTAATAGATTAGTGCCCATGCATTTATTGCAACCCAAACCTCCACAATCCCAAATTTTACCTAACACACCAAAGGATACAATCAGTCACAAATAAAATTAAATATGAAATAGAGATATAGATTATACAGCTTAGGGTTTTCTGATTAGTTGGCTTGTGGGGAGGGATCTATTCTTAAGTTTGTATCTTTATAACGGGACAGTCTTGCTGGGCTATGAGGCAAAGAATAATTATCATAATAGCCATATAACTGAACTTTTAAAATAGGCTTTACTTACAATGTGTTTAATGTCCGGAACACTCTCCCAAGGCAGGTCTTCTCCTACCCATCACTCTGAAAGGGGAATTGAGGCTCGCATGAGTTTACACCATTTGCCCAAGGGGCAGGGAAGCCAGATTGCAGGCTAGGCCCCAAATCTACATTCTTTATTGGTTTCTATCTCTCAACATCTGAAGTTCTAAAATTATAGGGATAGAGAGATATTTTGACCTTGTAGTCATACATTTTTGGTAAGGCCAGAAATAAATAAGTGAAAATTAATCTGACAATCTCTAAGCAGATTGAAAAATACCCCTCTGTTCCCCTTGGATTCAACCCCCATAATTGTTCTACTCATTGGCAGCTGATCCATTTAAATAACTCACAGCCTTTCATGAGGCCTATCGCTTGGAGTTGGCATTTGCTTGATGAGGGTTCTGACTGATGGGAGATTGCAGGCTGATGTGATCCAGAGACAGACACAAACTGTCACCTTACCCAGCATCTTAAGGCAAGTCTCTCTTAAGATCTCACTCTTCTGTAAAAAAAAAATTGAATATTCTGGGATATATGTGTATTCTCAGTCTTCCTGTGACCAAGGGAGAGGGTGAACTGTGTTTCCTGGGACACCTGGAGACATCTGTGTTCTAAGTTACAGAGCTGGCTGGAGCTGTGGGTTGTAAGGGTCTGCATGGAGCTCCTGCCTCTCTGCCCTCAAAGACAGAGCTCCTTCCGCCTTTCCAGGCCCACTGGGACTCAAATCTCTTGCTACTAAGGAGAGGGACTCTAGTTTCTCCCAGCCACTTGCTGAGGATAGAAAATTCTACTAGTGGGCAAAGTGGCCAGGTGTTTTGAAGATAAGAGAAAAGAGGTATATTTCTGGAGATAAGAAGTTAAGGATGGGAAGAGGGGCTAGGAGGGAGTAAGATGGTGGTAACCTTAACAGACAGGAATGAGGAAGGGCTCTGAGGAATGAAGGGAAGCTGCGGCTGCTGCTGCTCTTTAGTTACTCCTGTTGTTCCAACTCTTTTTGACCCTGTGGACTGTGGCCCATCAGGTTCCTTTGTCCATGGGATTCTCCAGGCAAGAATACTGGGGTGGGTGGCCATTTCCTCCTCCAGGGGATCTTCCTGACTCAGGGACTGAACTTGCATCTCCTGCTTGGAAGGCAGATTCTTTACTACTGGGCTTCCTGGAAAACCCGGAAGAAAGAAACACACCCAATTCTCAGAGAGGGAGAATTCCCTCAGACCTAAGAGTTGGACCATAAAGAAGGGTGACTGCCGAAGAATTGAAGCTTTCCAGCTGTGGTGCTGTAGTAGACTCTTGAGAGCTCCTTGGACAGCAAGATCAAACCAGTCAATCCTAAAGGAAATCAACCCTGAATACTCACTGGAAGCACTGATGCTGAAGCCGAAGCTCCAGTACTCTGGCCACATGATGTGAACAGCTGACTCATTGGAAAAGACCCTGATGCTGGGAAAGATTTAAGGTGGAAGGAGAAGGGCTGACAGAAGATGAGATTGTTGGATGGTATGACTGATTCAATGAACATGAACTTGGGCAAACTCTGGGAGATGGTGAGGGACAGGGAGGCCTGGTGTGCTGCAGTCCATGCGGTTGCAAAGAGTCAGACATGACTTGGCGACTGAACAGCAACAACTAGGTAAGAAATACAAGGTGACAACAGGCCTTGAAGCTACACCTGTTGACAGGGGAGCGTGGAAGGGAAACCAGGAAGGGCACCAGGTGGGACCACCTTCTGAATAGGGCAGGAGGGGGCTGAGGGGTCTTCCACAGGTTGGCTTCAGGCAGGCTTTGTGCAGATTGTGGCTACTCGAATTAGATGGGTCTTAAGATGTTGGATTCCCCAGCTTGTTGGGCTGACCTTGAACCTGGAAGCAATTTCAGCTTTCGGGATCAGTCCTCCTTTCCCAGACTCTCTGTTTCCTACGTCCTCACCGTTATTGTACATCACTGGATTCCCTACAGTAGGGCCCCTCCCCAGACCCACTGAACCTAAATCTGTGTTAGAACCCAACCCCGCAGCGACTCAGATACAGTGAAGTCTGAGAGGCAAACTTGAGGACTGTAAGCTTGATGTGTGGGCGCAGGGTGGCATCTACCATGCTGACTGTTCTGATCCCAAAGCATAAGGCTGGACATGCAAAGGGACCTTAAGAGATGTGCATTGAAGGCCTGAGCTCATGAATTTCTGCAGAAGCAAGGATGACTGGGGTGGGGAAGGGGGTCTGGGGAAGGGAAGAAGGGGATCAATCAATTTGAGTATGCTGCAAGGATTAGGAGAAGAGAGAGAAGGCCAGAAGCCAGAGTCTCTGAACTCTAATAAAATCAGAACTATTGGTAAAACTTTTATGTGGATGGTAGCCTGTCTATGAGAAAGCCATCCTGCAGGACACACATATTGATCTCTCTTACAAATTCTTAAATGTTGCAAAAACCTGTCTCCATGGAGCAGTCATTCCCCTGGAAAGAACAGCCCAGAGCAGAGTAGACAGATGGAAAGGCAGGAGTAGGGGAGAGAAGAGAGGTTTGGGTCTCAAGCCCGGGGAAAGGGCAGATGGGAGGAGGCTATCTTTCTGCTGCACGGTTGCTGAAAAGACTGAAGAAAGGAGAGAGCAGGTAGCAGAAGGAGGGCATGGTCTTCACCCAGAGGTTCCAGGCTCTGACGGCACATGAGTGGTGCACCTTAAAGCTTACAGAGTTTTTGCCTATATCCTCTCTGCTTTTCATTTTCAGGAGATGAAAACACTCAGGCAAGTGGGACAGGTGGCAGCATTCAGAGACATGATCAGAAGGTGGACATGCTCAGGAGTAAGAGGGACAGGGTGGCCTGGTAACAGGCAGGTTCCCACGTGAGTTTCCAGACTGCAGCTGATTGCTGGTGGGTCACGGGGCTTGGGGCAGCTGCTGGCCATCCCTCCTTCAAGATCAAGTAGGAGAGAGGCTGGTGGTGCCCGTGTTTGGCTGAGTCAGCCCTGGTGATGGAAAAGATGGCCTGATTGGTTACCCAATTAGCAAATAGCAAATGTTGCAGATAGCAAATGTTGGTCTTGGCTTATGGTGTCATGTGGAGGGCTTGGGCCCGGCTGTGTTCCCGGGGTCCATCACTTATGAGCAGGGGGAGGAGCAACTATGGGAAACCAGTTTCACCTTTTGCAGCTCCTGCTTCCTCAGGGTAAACTTGTCATACACTCACTTGTTCCACTTAATTCTTAAACCATGCCTGTGACGGAACCTTAGTGCAGGACACAGGAAAAGCTGGATTGCACCATGCTCTGACCTGCTGCGTTGTGCTGCAGGGGAGAGGGGGCTACAGAGGCCCCAAGTCGGCCCTCTGGAGCCAGACCTGAGTCCCAGCTCCCTGCTAATTAGCTGTGTGACCTTGAGCAAGTTACTTCATCTCTCTGAGTCTCAGCTTCCTCATCTCTAAAACAAGTTTAATTATAAGAGGCATCTCAAAAAGTTGTTCTGAGGATTAAAATGAGGTGCCATAAGTCAGTCCTTTAGAATTGTGTCTGGAATTAGTGCTCAATAAATTCTCACTCATTATTCATAGGCTTGGTGAAAGGATGGGATAGATTTATGAGATCGGTGATCAAATTTAATAGCCCTTTCCCTCTCCTCCTTCTCGGACGCTACAGGTCACCTCTGGTCAGATTCTGAAGCCAGTCAGGAGGGAATTTCATCCCATGACACACACACTCCACTTTTTTATATTGACTCTTTTGAAAGAGCTGGGAGTACTTCCAAGATGGTGAGTCTCACCGTATGGATAATGGTAGTAGGAATTATATCCCATTGGACAACCACAGGACCTGCAAGGCCACCTTAAATTTCTGGTGTCACTCTGCCAGTGGCAGGCACAGCTTCACAGCAGAGTCAGGACTCTAAAGTGCCCAGCTTACGGCTCCCTCATGGCTATGCCGCCCTCCTGCCTTCAACCTGCTCCTGTGTTGTCATAGCATCCTGTTCCTCTCTCCCTGCAGGGAGATATTTGAGAAAGAGATAGAGGGAAGCTGAGAAAGGCTGGTTTTAATAGTCTGTTACTATCATCAACAACAGTGACTATCAACAATAATTGCAGGGTGATAGGAGCAGCCCCTGCTCTTATGGGAAAGTGCACCATTGGCAAGATCAAGCTGAATCTTCGCAACGACCCTAAGAGGTCGGCGTGGTCATACCCCTAATTATAGGAGTCAAAGGGATGAAGGAACTTTGTGTCCACAGGGCTGGGCTCAGCAGTCACACTTGGCGTCTGGGACACCAAGGCCACCACGTGTCTCCACTCCTTTGTCCCATGCTAGCTCTTGGGATGGCCAGACAGATTATTTGCTGCCCCATGTGCATTTTCACAGACAGAGTTGCTCTTGACCTCCTTTTACGATAACTGTCTTGGCTGCAGTAGACTCTTCTCCGGTGGCTACCATGGCCTTCTCTTTAGAAGAGCATCTGCCACCTGTAACTAATATGAATGACTGCTACTTATTAGTTCCTATTATGTGATAGACATACATTCGAGTTCAGGATCTCAGGAAGCAGCAACTGCACTCATTTTGCAAATGAGAAATGTGAGGTGCAGCAGGCTAAAACACTGGCCTAAGATCACCAGCTGGCTCCTCTTTTAAGTCATTTGATTCTCAGATCCACCCTGTGGAGGCCAGGGCAGAGAGCATCCTGTTGACATCTGAAACGTTAGGTGGACCAACTCCCTCTATTTTGCAGAGGAAGAAATGGAGGCTTGGAGAGGTGAAGAGCTTCGATCAAGGTCATCACAGTCAGCAGTAGAAGACACAGGCCGCCTCTAGCCCAGACTCTCTGCCCTCACCTCCAGTGCCACTTCCTTTACCCAAGTCCTGGGAACATCTGCTGGGCCAGCCTGGGTGAGCTCCCTGGAAGGATGGCAGGGACCTCATTTCCCTCCACTGCCTGTTGGGAGACTTGTCTCTCTTTCTGCTTCTTGTAATATAAAGTGTATGTGTGAGTGTGTGTGCGCATGCACACACATGTGTATTTAAAAAATCTTCTGTCAGCACCAAATTCATCTGAAATTGCAGCAGGAATAATACTTCAGTGTCCTCTTTACTCTCCCTGGTTCTAACAATCTTACAGTATCAAACAGCCTCCGCTTCAAAGCAAAAATAATAATGAATGACTTAAAATAACTCTGCTGAAGAAACTGAAGGTTTGATTTGAATTGCAGAGGGAATGACTCCCTTTTAGTTCTTCTTTTTCTTCATTTCCTGGCAAAGGCTTTCAGAATATACTAGATCCTTCTACATCCAAAGATTCTGAGAGTCAAGAAAAACCAGAGTCAAATTATTTGACCTAAAATTGTGTATGTTAGGTATCTATCCTGGTAATTCCAAAATACCACCAATGTCACCTTAAGAATAGGAAGTATTGACGTTTTAGTCTCTTTGAGGCTTTCTCTGGTCCACAGGGAATGATGTGGTCTCTCCACCACTGTACTGCCTACACAGGCATCTTCCTCTGCGATGGGTCAGAGTGGTCCATATGCCACAGAGGCCCATTACAAGCTTATCCCATTAATCACTGTGATCCGTATCAATAGAAGGGAATTCTCAGAAGAAGCTGAAATGCAGATTTAACCAATGTGGCCTTGAGCAGATTCATTATAACTCCTTGCATAGGTCCCCAGGGGACATGGCAGGTCACGGGTATACTCTGCGCTTCCTTAGAAACCCTGCTTAACCCCCATGGGCATAAATGAAGCTGAAATGATCAGAGAAATATACACTGGTGTATGCTGGCCCTGTGGCTGTGTTCAATCATAATAAAGTTCTGTGGATTTAATCAATTTTCTCTGTAGAGTGTCACAGCAGACAGAGCTGTGAATTGCACATTCTGTTTTGGCTTTGAGAATAGTTCTATTCAACCAAGTAGCCAATGGGAGCACAGTTAATTAATAAAAGTACATTCCTTTTCACTACAATTTTGAGTATTGCTGTGATTTGACTGCCCCATGACTGCATAGATTTGAACAATGGCCAGTTTGAAGGCCACTCAAATGAACTTATTACTTAGCTCTTATTTATGAAATGTATTTTGAGGCTCCGAGTCATGGGGTGATCATGCAATTATGCCAGCGGTTGGGAAAAAGAGAGAATTGCTGTTGGGTTTGTTGATGAGTGAAAACCCAAAGGGAAGATGGCTGCTCACTGGGCTTATGTCCTGGGTAAAATGAGGCCACATCAAGTTATGGAATTGCTGCCTTCCCAAATGCTAATCTAGGTTGACTTGCAAAATGCTGAAGAATGAATTACACCTTGTCTTGGAGGAGACTCAAGACACTCAGTTTGGGGTTGGAGTAGGAAAGCCTTACTTTGTCTAGTGTTACTTGAAGGAAATCAATGGAACTGAGAGGCAATGAGCGTAACTCAGAGAAGTTCAAGATTTAACCCCTATGTAAGTCCAACCTGCTTCTTCATCTCCCTTCCCCTCGGGTCCTGGAGAATCAGCCCATTCTCCACATCACCTTCCACTACCCTCTCTCCACACACATCACACTTGACCCAATTCCCCCTTCTATCCAAAGACTCGACCCAATTCTCGAGCCTTCTCCCCCACAGTTCTGACCCAATTCACTCATCATTTCCACAAAGACGTGACCCAATTTGCCTCCATCCTTCCCCATGCACATGCGATAACATTCCCCCCACACCTCCCCACACTACAGATCTGACCTAATTTCTACCTCCATGCTAGTCATTCACACCTGTTCCCCACCCGCCACCCCAATGGACTGCAGCCAGACCCATTACCTTCTCCTCCTGCACATGGGTCATCAGCCCCTTCTCTAAAAATACTGAAGACACAAGCTCAGCTCTGCACAGCAACCTTTTCTCTCCCCTGGTACCCTCGCAGGGATGTGATGTGACCTGATTCTCCCACTTCTCAAACCTTACTCAGGTCACCTATTTCCTTGTACCCCCTCTTACCAAGGACATGTGGTCAGTGCCATTGCCGGAATTTCCAGCCCTCTGACACAGCCGATGTCCCCAGTGAAAGTTTGTAGCACAACCCAGAGTCGGCAATTACTGTGGCACCTGGCATGGCCAGCGGAAATTACACAGCTGCCTGTGCCTTAATCTGATATTCAGTTATTAGGTTATTTTTAAAGAAATCATTTTGTTGACAGCATATCTGTCAGCATTTTCAATTTTCTTTTTTTCAAAACTATGATGGGTGAATAGTTCTGGTGAAGTGGGGCGGACTGACAGTCAGGGGCTAAAGGCCTTTGTAGGAAAATGTGAAAAGAGCAAATAAATGCATCAGCCACCGAATACTCCCTTCGCTATGTCAGTAGAACTCCTTAAGAGGTTATGGGAGATGGCTCTCTGTGGACTCCTCGTTCTCAGCTGCTACCTAATTAAAAAGTAAATATGTGTCAATTATCTCAAATGATTTTTACTTATCCACTGGAACCAGACCACAATCATTTATGCATTTTATAAAAGCTACTAAGCAGCTATCAGGTGACAAGGGCATTTTGTACTATCAATTTTGGGCACTAATTTGGGTGAATAACCTTGGGGTAGGAGCGACTGGTTGAGGGAAGACCAGAGAGGGCTTTTGCAGCATTGCCCTAGTTTCCATAACTGTCTGATTATCCTTGTCTAACTGTCCACTTACATTTGATGGAGCAAGCCCACTGCACTCCTTTTTCTCTGAACTTGGATGAGATGGGATGACACTCAGGGTGGAACTAAGATTAGAAACAGTTATTATTTTGAAAAATCTAGCATCTTCTTGTGAACAGTTTTTTTCTTCTAAAATGAAGCAATGCAAGTTGAAAGGCTTTGGGTACTGTGAAGAATGTTGCAAGTGTTAGCCATTGTTATGATGTCAATCCCTGTTACTATCACCATTATCACCAGCAGCTCCGTAACCACCAGTTTCCTGACAATTACGACCACGTTTGCCATCCCCACCAGCACCACCAGCACCCAGCTTCACCACTACTTCACTGTCACTACTGCCCTCCCCAGCACCATATCCAGCCAACTGGTCCTCCTCTTTATCTCTTAAATGCTTTTCTCCTGGCAACCTCCTTACTTATGGATTTGTCCTTTACAAAAAATAAGAGTCAAAAATAAACAACATCATCCCTATCTTCACTATTTTAAGAATGTTTATCTTTCTTCATGAGTCAGTTAGAAGCTCAAAACCTGCCTCTATTTATCTATCTAATTATCTATTTATCTGTCATCTTTCTATTATCTGTCTATCATCTATCTTATTTTCATTCTACTTTTGGTTGTATTTCTGAGACTCTTCCCTTTTCCTTTTCCTCATTTCTCTACCACCATTTGCAGTTGGTTTAGCTCTCAGAGCCTAAAGTAATTGCTGCAGCGGCTGAGACTATAGAAAATGCCTCACAACACCCTAGTAGAGATACCAGACTGTTCCTATTTGAAAACACCATGGTGAGGAGCAACTAAATTACTTTATCTTTATATGGGAGAAAGAGTACAACTCTATTCAGAAAAAAGGTTTCTACAATGAAAGAAGGCAGTAAATCCAAATCTTCGATCAGCTCCTGCTGCTTTAGCCCTGTTATGAACACATTGGTGACATTGTGAGAACGCTTGTTGAACTGAATTTGAGTGCCAGCTTTCAGACAGGAAAGGAATTAAATCCATGGTCCCTTGGGTCACCTTTATTCTCAGTCTTTCAGGCCATATCCTTAATCTCTCCCACCTCTTTTTGTCTTATCAAAATTCATGATCTAGCTGAAGTAAAATTGACCGTTGATGTTTGGAATCCATTGGGTGGACTAGGGTTTTAAATCCCAAGTTCACCAACAATTAGCCAGAAAAAGATGATGTGGCTTCTTTTAGTATTAGTTTTCTCATCTGTGCAATGATAAATCACTGCCATACAGGAAATGTTGTGGAAATGGAATGGAATATGGTCTATATAGTAGCTCCCAGTGTGTTCAATGCATGGGAGGTGTGTGCTCGGTACATGTACATTTCATGAGAAACATCACTTCCTCTTCTCCCTATGGTGTCCATTTCTGGTACAGCAAAAGGATGCCTGGGTTCCATGTTCTTGGGGATCAGCTCTCCCTCTACAATCAGTTTATCTCCACAATGCCCAGCCATTAGGAGAATTTGATAACTGGTTTAGGGAAGAAGAGTGACATAGGAACACCACGAGGCAACACTCCCCAGTGACTTTGCTGCCCTTTTCCTCAGTGCAGGAGTCCTGTGAGACAGCCTGTCTCCATGGATGGGGATGGTTCCCACAGCTTGGTGGTACTCAGAGAAGGAAGCGCCATGCTGGAGTGAAGAGGGCAAAGGGGAAGTTCTGAACCTGACTCTCACCTCTGCACCTGGTAGCTTTGTGATTGTGAACAAGGCATTAATCTCTCAGCTCCCAAATTTCCTCACTGGCTTCATGAGGATCTTAAGAAAGACTCTGCATGTTGTTCTGAGAATAAAATAAAAACATTTGGCACACAACAGGGTGCTTAATAGATGCTATTTTTCTACTTTTCCTTCCTTCTCTGCCCTCTTTCTTTTTGAAGATTGCCTTTTTTATCTATTTCCTCTTCTTCCGAGGTTTTGTGGTACAGATTTTGAGAAATGCTGGCTACTCATGGGTGGCTTATATGGAATCTGCAGTCATTAAGAGAATGGCCACTGAAAAAATCCAGTAAGTGATAAATGTTTGATCGCCTAAACAAGCACAGCACAATTATTGGGGATTACTATTAAACTGTGAGATTAAATGAAACCAAAATAATACTAATTGTATCCAAAGTCAGTGGACAGATTCACTCTCTAATTTGTTTGAAAACACTACCCTAGTTTACTATTGATGCTCAATCATGCAATTATTAAAAATAAGACCTCCAAACTGACAATACTAATAATGGTGATACATCTTCCCAGTACAGAGGGCTCTCACTTCATTTTAATAGAAGGGAGGCTATGGAAGTGTTTTCCGTTATTAAAAAAAAAAAAAAATCTTCCTTCTTTTTCTCAGACCATCTGTCTGGCTATTAAAATCTCATCAGCTTCATTGTGAGAACGCTTACTTCCCCCACGCCTGCCATCCCAAAGGGGGCTCTCAAAGCCAACGAGTTCATGACGGCCCAGGCCCCTCCAAAGCGAAGGCCTGCTGCTCCCTAGTCCTCCTTTGAGGCATCCTTCCTTCTTTTCCCGGGCTCTCCATTCTTGGCTGCACAGACTCTGCGATTCATTTCCAGTTCCCCATATTAATACCCAGATATTAGTTTATATCTCTAATAACATGTTGATTCGTTCGACTGTTTAAGAAATGTCTCTTCTCAGCAGTCGAGGCTCTAACGAGACAGTGCTGGATCTTCACAATAAACAGGCTTGAGGTGAAATTCATGGCTTCAAGTTCAGAGTATGCTTTGCAGATGAGGGACTTGAAGCCTATGAAGCAGTGATGAAGTCAGGACCAAAGGTATGGAAGAAAATACCCGTGTCTCTCTGCTCTGACCCAACACCTGGATTCCTAACCTTTGAGCCTCTTGGGCTTACGTGTCGCCTTATTTCAAACCCTTCCTATATCTCCCCAAGTCCTTCTGCCATTACAGTCATGGGAGATAGTTTCTACTATTATTAAAAGGCTCTTTTTTCTTCCCCACTCCCCACCGCCTCTGCCCTGGGGTACAATCATTACTAAGAAATCTCACAGTACTTCACACCAGGGGCAAATCCTTCTATGTTCGAAAAACTATCTAGCACAGAGAAAGAAATCCCTTCCGCTTTGGTAGACGCAGAGGAAACAGCTACCTGTGCTCATGCTGGTGGTCTTAGTTGCAGTGTTATAGTGCTTAGTCGCTCAGTCATGTTCGACTCTTTGTGACCCCATGGACTGCAGCCTGCCAGGCCCCTCTGTCCATGGGATTCTCCAGGCAAGAATACTGGAGTGGTCTCGGGAAAGGGCATCTCCTGAAAACCCTGCCGGAAGATGAAGAGAAAACCCTCCAGCTCAAACCAGCATGTCCACTGGGGAGGCACGCTCAAGACCTCTCTTTCCTTGGGCCATTGTGCACACCATTGTCTTTTCAAGATGGAAGAATCGGTCAAATTGCAGCCAAGAGCTGAGGGTTGCTGATGCCTCAGAACAGCTCTTGTAGTCCAAGCAATTTCTGTGGATTGGCCCCTGACCTTCACTTCACTTTTCATCCCACTGCCCCTTTATCATCTAAAGAAGGAAACTGATGAGTAATGGGGATGGAGGGACACCAGTCTCTCCATCTCTTTCAAACACGGTGGATGGTTTATTAGTCACAACGGTGCTGCTGCAAAGTGAATGATGGGCTTTTGTGCTATCGAGATGGATTTATATTTCATTGGTGTAAGGATGAAGGTTTAAATGAATTTAAGCAGAGTATTATCAATGTGTATCAAAATTTTAACCAGTGTATTTAACCAGTGATTCCTTAGATATTATTGCTTAGGATGAGGCTAAAATGGGACCAGTTTAAAGAAATATGTTTGATTCATAACAATGTAGGCAGTCCCTGGGTATGGCAAAAATAATACAGGTAGTACCCCAAGTGCTGAAGGATGAGAAATCTTGGTTTAAAACAACATCCACCGTCTTTCGAGTCCCTGTTCTGTGTGCAAATCCTTTGTCCAGATTATTTGCGTTTTTACAACACATTTCTTGATGAGCATTATTACTCCTGTTGCAGACAAGAAATAGTGATTCAGTGAAATTAAGCACCCTGTCTGGGGATGCGGAGCTAGTTGGAATTCAAACCCAGACCTGTCTTATGTCCAAACAGAGCCCTTTCTGCTGGATCCTGCTGCCCAATCAACTGGGGAAGAAACTAGGGCAGAGAGTGGTTGGGTTCTAGGGAAAATCTATGGTCCTAGGCTGCTCCGACCTATGGTCTTATGGTCTGGCCTGTAATTTTAGCCTGAGTCCTGGCCACAGGCTCTGTGTCTTCATCGCTCAGTCCGCAAGAATTAACTCCCCTGCCTGGCACTTTCCTTCTGTCTCCAGGTCTGCACTGAGTGATCCTTCCAGCAGAGTTTCTGGGGCTTCGAGGGGTGTCTGTTTCTGCCTGGGAGGGGGTAGGCCCTTCTCCACTTTCTGCTGCTTCTCCTCTTCCCTCTGACCAACTGCCATGGTCCCTGTGGCCTTTGCTTCCAACTGCTCCGAGAGGGGACGGCAGCCCCAGTGCCCAGGCAGCCTCAGCGCATCGCTTCCAGGTTCTCACCCCTCCCCCCGCTAACCTGGTTATGCTGAGCCTCTGCCTCCGTCATCCTTCCCACGCCTGTCTTCTGCTCTCCCAGGGCTTGAAAAGCCACTGGCTTAGGCATGGGGTGGGGGTGGGTTTCTTTCGCTCTGCATCCCTCTTTCCCTCGCCCCAGCCCTCCGTCCCACCCATTCTGCCTCTGGCCACATCTCTCTAACCCTGGCACCAGGTACCGTGGCAGCGGAGGCCCGTTGGGAAGCCTGAAAGGCACAGCGCTCTGGGGCTGGAGGGGAAGCCCTTTGAAACAGAACTTCCGGGCCAGCTTCTCTGGTTCTCTTGTGAACTCCGTCCTGCCGGGAGGGATTCTCTATTCCAGGACTGAGGCCGGGAGAGCCGCCTGTTCTCTGAGCCGCTGCTTCCAAGGCCAGCCAAGTCTCAAACCGATTTCTTCCTCCCTCTTTCCCTTCCTCCATCTGTCCTTTCTTCCTTTCCTCTTCTTCCTTCTCTCCCTGAAAAATTTTGCTGAGAGCCCATCAATGCCAGACATTGCCTTAGCGGCTTCATTCTGACTTATCAACCAGCTCCTCATTTCTTCTTTCTTTTGATGTAGACCATTTTTTAAAAAAGTCTTTTCTGAATTTACCACAATATTGCTTCACTTTTATGATTTGGTTCCTTGACTGCAAGGTATCTGGTCGGGGATCCTAGGTCCCCGACCAAGGATTGAACCCACATACCCTGCACTGGAAGGCAAAGTCTGTACCACTGGACAGCCAGGGAAGTCCCCAACCCCCCTCACTTCTTATCCAAGTGCCCACCACATGCCAGGCACCACACCAGGCAAGCTGCACAGAGGCAAACCCGACACTGGTCTCAAGACCCTTACTGCCTGTTTCAAGGGACAAAGATTTGAAAACAAAGTACAAGAGAGGACCACATCTTGTCTGTCTGAACTGGCCGGAATGGCACAGGCCTGATGGTGGAGCTCTTCTGGTGTTTACAGCCCATGGGAAAAGTTAAGAGTTGCCACATGTCTCCTGGCTTTGACCAGCCCCCATCCTTCACTTCACTGTTCAAAAATAAAACCCTGAAATACCAAGACAATAGAAGCGGTTTCCTGCCACAATCCACCACAGATATAAAGCTCCATCTCTAAGTAGATGTCTCCCTGTCATAGAGAAAATCCCAGAAAGGAAAAAAGCCCTCCACGTCTCAGTGCAATCTGAGGCCTCTCTTCGGCCAAATCCTACCGCCCTTTCACGTGACTTTGTGGCTAGAGAAGCCCAGAGCTTATCCAAGGATACAAGCAGGGATGTAAGCTGGGAGAAAGGAGGATAAAGAGACCCAGGAATGCAGTCGGAAGGGCCTTCTAAAGGCAGAGTTTCATCTGCCCTAAATCATCGGCTGCAGACTGTGTGGTCCAGAGGGGAATGTGTGGTGCAGAGGATGGCAAAGTCCCTTCAGTTCCATAAGCATAACTCAGCTCCTACCATGTACCTGGCTCTGTGCTAGGCACATGTGTGCTAAGTCACTTCAGTTGTGTCTGATTCTTTGCGACACTATGGACCATGGCCCATGAGGCTCCTTTGTCCGTGGGATTTTCCTGGCCAGCACACTGGAGTGGGTTGCCATGCCCTCCTCCAGAGAATCTTATGGACCCAGGGATCAAACCTGCATCTGTTAAGCTTCTGCATTGGCAGGCAGGCTCTTTACCATTGATGCCACCAGGGGCTTGAGGCTAAATGCTGGACCAGGACTGGGGGTGTGGGTCTTAGTCCCAGCACTGTTGCTAGTTGGCTCCATTGCACCAGGTCCCTTCCCTCTCTGGGCTTCAGATGCTCACTGAGTCATGAGGTGAGGACTGGGTGAGCTCCCTGGATATACCACTAATTGCCTTCCTTCTTTCCCTTTTTCTTTTTTGGTGGCAACAGAGCCTCTCATTTTTCACCAGGCATGTGGCCACCTGAAATAAACATTTATTTTCCAAGCTTTTTTATAGTTAACATGTAGTCACATGACAAACTTCTGGCCAATAATACCAAAATGTTGTGTGATATGTTCCAGGAAACCTCTCTATGAGTCGTGTAACAGGAGACTTCTGTCATTATATCTTGATATCATCCTCCACCTTGATGCCTGGAATGTGGAGGCAGTGGCTGGATCTCTGGCAGCCACACTGGACTGTGGGGTCAAAGGCCATACTTTGGATGGTGGGGCAGGGAGCTGGTAGGAGCCTGCATTGCTAACCAGTTTGTGGAGCCTCTGGACCAGCCTTGTATTTCATATCTCCAGACTGGTTTCCTTGAGAGAGAATGAACTTTTTGTCTTATTTAAGGCACTGTTAATTTTCTCTTCCTGCTGCTGTGGTCAAATCCAGTCCTTCTTGATACAAGCTCTAAAATTCCTTCCAGGGACTTTTCTGGTAGAGCAGTAGATAGGAATCTGCCTGCCAATGCAAGGAGAATGGGTTCAGTCTCTGGTCTGAGAAGATTCCACATGCTCATGTGTGACAACTACTGAGCCTGTGCTCTAGAGCCCACAAGCAGCAACTACTGAGCCTGTATCTGCAAGCACTGAAGCCTAGGTGCCTAGAGACTGTGCCCGGCAACAAGAGAAGCCTCCAAAATGGAAGCCTGTGCACTGCAGTGAAGAGTGGCTCCCAAGAGCAGCAGTGAAGATCCAACACAACCAAAAACAGATAAAATGAAGAGCAAATAAAGTTCTTTCCAGGGGAGCCATTCTGAGCTTGTGATACTAGGGGACTTCTTTAAGCACTCACTCCCTGTGCTAGGCAGAATAATGACTTGCCAAAGATGTCCACATCCCAGTTCCCATAACCTGTGAATATGTTTCATACGTTATGACAAAGGGCAGTCAAAGTTGCAGATCGAATTAAGGTTGCTAATCAGCTGACCTTAAGATAGAGAGATTATTCTGGATTATACAGGCCTAGGCAATGTAATTGCAAATATCCTTAGAAGTGGAGGAGGGAGGCAGAAGAAAGCATCAGAGGGTTGCAACATGAGAAAGACTATGTGATGCTGCTGGCTTTGAAGATGCAGGAAGGGGCCACTGGCCAAGGAATGTGGACAGTTTCTGGAAGCTGGAAAAGACAGGGAAACAGTTTTTTCCCTTACAGAAGGAACACAGCCCTGCTGACACCTTGATTTTAGCCCAGGGAGACCAACTTCAGACTTTAGACCTACAGAATTGCAACACAAGTTTGTGTCATGTTAAGCCATTAAGTTTGTGGTTGTTATAGGAGTGATAGGAAATGAATGCACTTACTCTGGTTTCTTACTGGCAAAGTAAGAATCACATGGCACCCATATTATAGAGAGCTGTGTATGGAAGGTGACATCTGAGTGGTCCTTAGGACAGGGCCCACCACACAGGAGGCTTTCAAACAACATTAGCTCACAAGGAAAATCATCCCTTCCTCTGACACCGCCATACAATCACCATTAGCCATTAATGACAATGCTACCTGAAACATAGTGATACGAAGTGCTCAGGGCCGAGCTAAGAGCTTCACCAACTCCAGGCACTCTGTACTGACTCAGTGCCTGGTAGGAAGGTTATCATCCTCCTTTCAGAGGTGAAGAAACAGGCCCAGTTGGCCAGTGGCAGAAGTAGGATTTAGCCCATGTTCACCAGAGGCCCCTGGAGAAGGGAAAGGCCATCCATTCCAGTATTCTGGCCTGGAGAATTCCATGGACTATAGTCCATGGGGTTGCAAAGAGTCGGACATGACTGAGTAACTTTCACTTTCACCAGAGCCCACTGGCTGTGCTTCAAAGGTGTGCTTCTTAAAGTGTGGTACCAGAGACTTGTCTGGGACCTAGAAACACAGGCTTAGCTCCCACCTGGACCCCTGCATCAGGATCTGTGTTTCATTAAGATCTGTGGTGATCAAGGTTCACATCAGAGTTTGAGGAATGCTGCTCTAGACCTGGTAGTTTAGCAGTCCCCAAACATTTTGGCACTAGGGACCAGTTTCGTGGAAAGCAGTTTTTCCATGGATCGGGGTTGGGGAGGATGGTTTGTGTGCATCACATTTATTGTGGACTTTATTTTATTATTATTACATCAGCTCCAGCTCAGATGACCAGCCATTAGATCCTCGAGTTTGGGGACCCCCGCAGTAGTGCTCTATTCTCTCCTTGACCTTACTCTTTGGGAGGCAGCCTCAGGTGACTTCATTTCCTTCATCTGCCTTGTGCTTTTCTCTTCTGTTCTACTTGGCCAACTCCTATTCATCCTCCAAAACCCAATGCAGAGAGCACTTCCTTAAGATCGCTTCTAGATCTCGGCAAATAGAGTTGTTCTTATGTCTGGCCCTCACACAGGCCTTCCTAGTGCCTGAGCTCACTGGAAATGGTCTCAGTACCTGCTTGTGTCTTCTGATTTTCAGAGAAGGGGTATGTTTTCTATCATCCAACCAACTCTAACTAAGCACCTACTAGGTGCTGGGTGCTGATCTTATTCCTGGGGCTATGGCAGAAAATAGGACAGAAAAAGATCCTGGCTTCACAAAGCTTACATTCTAGTTGGGAAAGAAGTAACATACACTGTAGACAAATTCAGAAAACATGAAATGAAGAAAGGGAGACTGGGAAGTGGATGGATGCTGTCAGCCAGGGGGAATCCGGGCAGACCACTCTCCATAGAAGCTGACTTGTTTCTGTGCCCCATAGATTAGCACAGAGCCTGACATGCCCAGCATTCAAAAATGTCAGATAAGATCAGATCTGAGCATTCTCCCAGATCAAACTGCACGTCTTTAAGTTCATGTTGCTTCCCAGCAATTGCTAGACCATATTTTTCATACCAAGAAACTTGTGATGTTCCTCCTTTCCCTACGAAGTCTTCTGAGCTTAAAATTTAAAGCAGAGAATCTCCCATGCTCTGGCAATGCCCCCACCACCCCTCTCTCCTCAGCCAGCGTGGACCACGGGACTGTCTCCCCAGCGCCTGCCATTTAGTTATTGAATAAAGCACACCACGTGGTTGGTACACAGGGTGCATTTCCCGAACTGGGGTCAAGGTCAGAAAATGTCAGCCTCTGAAACAGAAAATCCAAGGGTGGTGTGAACTGGGTGAGCATCTCTTTTTTTAAGCAACAACTTCTCCTAGAGATGCTGAGTAAAGGGAAGTAGATGAGGCTCACCTTCCATCTGAGTTTTATCAGTAAGCCCTGCATGGGAATGTTGGGTGTTTATGCGTTTATTTCCAGATGCATGGCTTTATTCACTGTATTAGCTGCTATACCCAGCCTAGGCTGGCGGTATTTTGTGTACATTTTAGGAAGACAAAGACTCTGCCTGTAATTTGTCATTGGCAGAGAGGAGCCTTTACAAACTTGGATGCCTACAGAGGCCAGAGGAGGGCCGAAGCAGCCCAGTAGCCTCAGAAGGTACTTGGGAGCAGCAGGGACTTTGGGGAGCCGCAGAGAACCTGCTGCCTATGAAGGGAGGCCAGAGACAGGTTTGTCTGTTTTTTTCTTTTTTTTTTTTTTTAATAGGAAACGTCTTGATTTGTAGAACATTTTGAGGGCCAAACACAATTCACTTGCAGGTCACTCTTTGCAACTTTTGTTATCATCAATGATAAACACCCTAGTGATAATAGCATCTGGAGTTTATTGAGTGTTTACTATGGGCCAGCCCGCTGTTAAGCACTTCACATGGAGCATCTTGCTAAAATTTCACAACCAGCCCAAGCGTGAGATACGATTTTCCCCGCTTAGACATGAGAAACTGACTTAGAGAAGGGACATTCCTTGTTCAAGATCATACAGAACTGGTAAGTGACAAGGCTGGGATTTGAACCCAGGCTGTCAGATGCCAGAACTGGCACAAACTCCAGGCCTGGCTACAACATAATGTGGATCATGTTCATTATGATGATGCTAAGAGGAATCTGAGATTCAACACATAACAAAATCTAGCACCTACTATGTGCCAGGCCCTGGAAGCACAGGTGTGGAATCAGTCTACCCAAAGTTAAAGGTATCACTTTCTTCCTGGGGCAAATGTCTCCTGTTTGCCCCATCTCAGTGAAGGTCACTCACTGTCACACTTTACTCAACACAAGTAACAGTCCTGGGTCCTATGGATCCTCTGATGTCTGTTCCCTTGCTCGCCAGGCCCCCTGCCCACCCCTGCTCTCCCATCTGAGGTCGCCTGCGTCATCACTTGGTGGGCTGTGCAGCCTTCTCCTTTCTGGACTCCCTACTCCATCCTCCTCTTCTTCCCATTTTTACGTCACACAACTTCCTGAGCCATCCTCCTAAAATGCACATCTAATTATATCATTCCCTTGGGAAAATTCTCCTCTTAGACCTCTTTGCAAGTGAACCGTCCCTTCATGATGTGGTCTCTGTCTAAAATCAAACCTCAGTATTAATACCTTTCCCTACCTCCCCTCCCACACTTGTTCCTCCAGCAATACTAGAACCTTCGTGTGGTCCCCCAAACAGCCCATGTCTTCTCACATCTCTTCCTGAAACAATCTCTCCACTCCTGGGTGTTCTTCTTTGGGTCCTCCAATCCCCCACTGGGGCATAAGCCCCTTGAAGGCAGGGGTGGTATCTGATCACTTTTGTAAACCCAGAGCATAGGGGGGTAACTGACACACAGCCGTGATTGAGTACATTTTGTTGAAGAAATGACCTGGGGACTCATGGTCTGGAGGTGGAGGCAGAAATGGAAACAGGCAACAGAAAAGATGGAAGATATTGCATCGGAGACAAGCAGAGATGCCTATGAAGGAAAGAGGGAGGGAGTGTGAACCAGGTGGGAGCAGGGTGGGAGGTGGCAGAGCTAAGCCCTGAAGGAAGACAAGTGGGATGTGGTTGGAAATGGCCCTCTAGGCAGAAGGGTGGGGAGAAAGAATATATGTATGCCTTCACCTCCTCCCCCTCGTGAACTAGAAAGGGGGTTGTCTATGCATTTTGAGGCATCCTTCTGTACTCTAAACAGTGGGAAAACCTGGCAGGCTGTCCACTTCTCCCTACTCTGCCCCAGGTAATAAGCATATGCTAATTTAAGCTTCAAAGTTTTGAACACTTCATCACGCATGAATTACAAATAGCAGTTTCTGCTTAGCTTTGTCTTCAACTTCTCAAAGTAATTTATTTGCAGATTTGGGGGCCAGGGGAAATTTGTAAATACAATTAGTGTAATAGAAGCCAGGCACAGGTTTTTGAATTGGACAGATTTGGGTTGGAATCCCAGCTCTGCCACTTGCTGTGTGACCTTGCTCAAGTCACTTAATTTTTCTGATTCTCTTAAGATGGAGATAGTGGATATCATAGCACATATCTTCAGAATTGTGATTAAGTAAGAGCAACCCTGGGAAATATCTAAAATAATGCTCAGCAAACAGGAAGCATTCAAGAAATGATTAGTTATTATTATTGTTATTATTAGTGAGAAAGTGATACCAGAGAGTTGTTTTTCAGGATTACTTTTCTTTGCAAAATATTTTGGAAGAAAACTGAGGAAGAGAGGTCTCAGCTTTAGGGAAAATTCAAGTAGGATAAAGAATAAGATTCGTGCAGACAGAGGTAACAGTTTGAGGGGGAAATGTGGCAGAAAAGAAGGAATGATCCTTTATGCCTGGAAAGTGAAAGAAGAGAGAATGGGGCAAAACTGAGATAAAGAATGGTCTAGGGATCAACAGCATCTGGTCACCAGTGAATTTTGCCCAGTGGCAAGGCCAGAGAAAGAGACTGGTGCTGGGGTATGTAAACTGCACAGTGGATGGTTGGCAAACAAGATGGTGAACCATTCAATGAGGCCACAGCAAGAGTGCACCTGCGATCTCGCACCTAATCCGTGGCATTCTTATTTGCAGCTGGAAGACTACCCAAGGTCAAGGAAGTTCAGGAGAGAGTGCATAAATATAGTGTCCATAAGGAGAAAGGGGAGGCAGCTCCTCTGAGGCCAACTCAGGGCTGCTAAGTTGGTACCTCTGAGCCAGGCGATAAACATATGAGAATTTGGATTGAGAGAAAAGGTGATAGTCACCTAGGAGGGAACAGGCTTGTGGTGACTTATCAACCTCTGGAAGCTTTGGCAGAGCTGTGGCCCTGAAGATGCTCCAAGAGCATTCCAGGTTGCGGGGTGTGTGGGAATCCCCTGCCTGTTCTCAAGGGCCTTTCAGCCAAACCTCAGAGAGATGACTGTTAAGAGGAGTCAAGAGGCGTTTTTAAGAGTCCACCTCCCTCCCCTGTGGCCTTCCCTGGTGGCACAGTGGTAAAGAATCTGCCTGCCAATGCAGGGACACAGGTTTGATTCCTGGGCTGGGGAAGATCCCCTGGAGTAGGACATGGCAACCCACTCCAGTATTCCTGCCTGGGAAATCCCAAGGACAGAGGAACCTGGTGGACTGCAATCCATGGTGTCACAAAGAACTGGAAGGACTGAGTGCGCGTGCACACATACCACACACACACACACACACACACACACACACACACACACACACACACCCTCCCCAGATGGGAGGTCCCTGAGGGTAGGCACTATTGCCTTAATCATTTACTCAACATTTAGCTCATAAACACTCTTTGTGCCAAGGCTGACACACCCCCTGCCCTCACATTGCTCACAGGCTTCTAAGGGACACAGAGCTGTAAGCAAGTAAATGCTAAAAAGAAAAGTCAATGTTAAGATGTTGAAGAAGGGAATACAATCCGGTAACAGGATGGTGGGCTACCTTAGATGGGATGGTCCAGAAGACTCTCCTAGAAGGAGAAGATGATGTTGATCAGAGACTTTTTGCATTCCTGTAGCCCTAGGGCCCAGCCCAGTAAAGGCTTGTTCTGCTGGGAAGGCAGAGCCCTGAAGCACCTTGATTGTGTTCAACACATCATTTACAATCTTCTCTCTGTGCCCCCTTTCTCTCTGTTTACTACAGCTAGCTTAGGGCATGTCATCTGGTCTCTGCCAAGACCTTCTGCTGTGCTTGCCCTTCTCTGTTAAATTTCACCAGCTCCGCCAGACTGGGATCCCATCCATTGGGGTCACAACAGCCAGTGATCTCACGAATGAGCAAAGCCACCAGTGACCATCCCTCGCTTACCATCTCTCTGGGTCCCCCTTCCTTCCATGATGAAACATAAACTACTCCACAAGAGCCATTTCTGTCCCCGTGGAGTCCCATCTCCTCTGCCCACCCCCCCCAACCCCCACACTCCCCAGTC
>SJYW01027138.1:231271-242737 GCA_006410735.1 Raphicerus campestris
CGTCATCCCTGGATCCCCTTCTCCCCAGTCTCTGTGCTCCCAGAATGCTCTGAGCTTAGGCTTCATGCTGCTTCGTCATCATTGTCTGCTCACTGGTCTGTCTTCTCTTCTAGATTAGAAGTTCCTTGAGGGTAGATGGTGCTATCGCCTCTGTCCTAGCTGCTCACACAGTACCTGGCAAGGACTCAGGGAGCAGTTGTAGAGCAGAGATCAGCAATCACCCTTTTCCTGTAAAAAATGTGCTTGTAAGACCACATACTTCTCCAAGCTGCTGCTTGGGCCACAGGACAGACGCTAAGGGCACTGGAGAAATCCCTGGGCTCCCCCAACGCCTTGCGTGCATTTCTGTCTGCCAGCAAGACAGCCATACCATCTTACTTTGATTTCCAAGGCACATATTTTAAATTTTAAGTTTTCTGAAATTAAAGTGTGTTTTACAACCGGTGTTATATTAAATCTGTTTTCCCCTGCCCCGAAAGCTGTTTAAGTAGCTAGTTCATTTTTTATAGCCAATGGCATCAGTACTGGGAGATCAGAGCCCTTCATACCCACAGGGAAAAGGACCAGGGTCCTGGCGAGGGCAGAGAGCTCACTGGCGATCCCACAAGCGCTGACATGCATTCCTTGGCCTTGGGGAGCACAGTTCACATCTTTCTAGTCTCATTCCTATTTTCAAAAAGTCTGGAGGATTTAACTGAGCCTCATTCCAATTCCAGCTCAAATCCTCGATGATCCTAACTGATTGTTAGAGACGTCTCAGAGAAACTCAGGGAATCTCTCTGAGTTTGTGGGAGGGTGATAAGCTGAGGTGGCAGCAGGCTATGCCACATGTCTTGTGTGAAATGGAGGCATTTTGTAAGATGCCTGTTCTTTGGGATTTCCTGATGGGACTTGCCCGTCGGCTCCTGAGGGGAGGAGGTGGGTCTTGTTCACTTCTGCCTCCCTGTGCCCACCTACCATCAACACCTCCACTAAGCATATTTTGAATTTCTTTGTTTGGAGTTGAATCAATGTATTTCTTCCCTTCCCTGGGCTGTCATAAGTTTTCAGGCCAAAAAGCCCACCACACTCAGATCTGGGTGGGTTGGGAAAGTGAAGAAAGTGAGTCACTCAGTTGTGTCCAACTGTTTGGGACCCCGTGGACTATAGAGTCCATGGAATTCTCCAGGCCAGAATACTGGAGTGGGTAGCAGTTCCCTTCTCCAGGGGATCTTCCCAACCCAGGAACTGAACCCAGATCACACACATTGCAGGCAGATTCTTTACCAGTTGAGCCATGGGAAGAGCATGATAAACAGAAGGGAATGGCGCTCTAATCCTCACAGCTTTAGGGCAGGCATCATCAGCTCCCTTAGATAGACGAGGTGAAGGAGGTACCGACAGAATTAAGTAGCTCAAGGTCACACAGCTTTTAAACAAGAAGCCAGAAGTCAAACAGCAAAAGTCTTTAACGAGACTAGTGAGGCTCCGCACTGTTGGGTCCTCCTTCTGCACCCCTCCACTCCATCCAGCACCATCACCACCCCCATCCCATGTCCATCTGGACCCTCCAGCCACCCTGGCCTCCTTCTAGGACTTGCCCCTTCTCTCCCTCACTGGTCTCTGTACTTCCTTCCCTCCAACCTGAAATGTTCCTTCCTCCTCTCTTCACCCAGTGACGCATCCTTCAGACAGCCATTTACATCTCACTTCCTCAGGGGAGCCTTCTCTGATTAGATCTATCTTCATATCATAAACTCACTGTCTCATGTGACTCCCCTTGAGAGCACTATCATACTTGTAAAATACATACATATAAGAGACACAGGTTCTATCCCTGGGTTGAGAAGATCCCCTGAAGGATGGCACGACAGTCCACTCCAGTATTCCTGCCTGGAGAATCCCATGGACAGAGGAGCTGGTGGGCTACTGTTCATAGAGTTGCAAAGAGGCAGACACAGCTGAAATGACTTAGCATACACGTGCATATGTATATATGTGTGTGTATATATATATATATGTGTGTGTGTGTGTGTGTGTGTGTGTGTGTGTGTGTGTGTGTATATATATATTTGGAAGAGTCTTTGAAGTAGCATCTGTCTCTTCCAGAAGGCTCTGAGGGCAATGACCCTGGAGGGAGCTGCTGCCCACCATGACCCCAACCCTTGACCCAGCACCTGGCAAGTTGCAGGGACTCATCAAAGATTTAACCAATAAAATAAATGAATGAAGGAATTGCTTAATTTGTCACTGTAAACTAACCTGGAAACTTAAAACATGTATTTCATCTGAATATGGGAGATTTTTTTTATATTCAAGTCTAAAAATGACCATTGAATTTTGAACTATTTAACAATCTCCTGCATTGTCAGTCTGAGTACATATAGCCTCCTCCCCGACTGACCTGAAAGCTAACACTCATGGGAAGCTCTCCCCGAGGACCTGTGTGACAGACGCTCTGGATGATGAACAGAGAGGAAAGCGTGGCCAGTGTCTATTTAGAGGATTTCCCCCCTGCTCTGCCCCAGCACTTCCTTCTCAGGCACTTTCTTTATTATCTTTCTTTGTTATTGCCCATTGTGTGTTGAAACTCTCTACCACACCTTCTCCTTCCCTCTCTCCCCCTTCTTTCTGTGTTGACTCTATTATTTATTTTTAGGAATGTAAAAAAAAAAAAAAAGATATTTCAGCCACCATCGCCACTAGTGTGCAATTTAAAGAACAGTCCTTTGATGATGGGAAGTGACTGCCATTCCTCAATGCCCACCCTGTAGCAGACAGTGGTGGCTTCTTTATTTGCCAGCTAAGATAGGTTGATGTTTCGTGCTATCATACTTGCTATGGTTACAGCAACAGGCAGAACAAAGATCCCTGCCCTCATGGGGCTGACAGTCTAGTGGTGCAGATAGATAACAAGTAGTATGAGTAAATTTCATAGTGTGCTAGAAGGTGGGACATAGTCTGAAAAAAAAAAAAAAAAAAGCGAAATAAAACAGAGCCAGCACTACAATGTATGAGGTTGTTGACTGTAATTTTATACCAGGTGGTCAGGAAAGATGACAGACATTTGTGGGCTTCATTCCAACCAGCTACCCGGTGAGAAGGCTGTTAGACTTCCTGTTTGTGGAAAGGGAAACTGAGGCTTGGAGAAGTGAAATGACTTGCTTCAAGCTGCACAGCTCAGAGGGCTGCAGCGCTTGAAGTGAACCCGGGTCTATGTGGCTGCAAAATTGTGTCAGCTGCATCACACACCACAAAGCTGCCTCTGAAAACTTCCGTCACTTCAGGGGACATAAATTTGCTAGTTTCTGAAAAATGCTGGCCCACATAAAACCCATGGAGAGTTTACACTGAGACACTTCCAAAATAAAAGGGCGAAACCAAAGAAGCACATGGTGGGTCCAGCCTGAAGTTCAGTGTTGCGTCTCCTCAGCCTCGTGGGAGTGAGGGGATTAGGACACAGCTGTCACCTTGTAAGGTGTGGGCAGCCGGAAGGAGTAGCATGTCAGGGAGTCAGCAGGTCAGAACTCCAGTGTCCTGACATGCTTGGGTCGGGCGCTCAACGAGGTTACTCAGTGGGATGCAGACAGAATAGAATCAGCTGCCGACAATGAATGTGAACACAAGGCCACAGAGGCCAGGGTCCATGCACAGAGCTCTCTGGAGTTTCCAGGATGAAAACAAGAGGCCTGGATTCAAGTTCTGGCTCTGCCCATATGGTGCGGTGTTACACCTGGCACCTGTAAAGGGAGGGCAGGAGGGCAGCGTGAATGGGCTGGGATTTGCAGGGCTGGTTCCTCAGTAAAGGAGTCAGGCTTGTCTTACAAGGTGAGAAGGGATAGGAATGTGAGACCTACTTCTATGGAAAACTGCCAATCAGAACCTAAGGGCTTGGGCAAAGTTCTTGGGGTCTAGGGAACTGGGCGGAGAAGTTTGATAAAGAATTCTGGGGAAGGTTTCAAGGAAGCTACACAAGGATGGTCTCTGATGCCTGCTCTCTGCCCGAAGTGTCTGTTCTGGTGAGTATTAGGATCAAACTAGGCTTTTGCGTACCTTAAACAGAAAAGGGAAGAAAATCAATGGGTTGTTTTTTTCTTCCCTGTAGAGACTGAGTGTACTGACAATTTTTCTTTAGCTAATTAGGAGCTGGGCAACCCAGGGACTGACTCCTTTTGAATGTTCTTATTTTACAACAATGAATTCATGACTCATTATTATTCTTTTAAAAAAAGAAATCTCATGACCCATATGGGAAAAAAAATCTGAAGAAGACTGGATATATGTGTATGTATAACTGAATCACTTTGCTGTATACTTGAAACTAATATAGCACTATACTCCAATATGACATAAAAATTAAATAGAAAAGAAATTCTAGGAAGAGCAAATAAATCGTTCTGGTTTCCTCACCCCTTCCCTTCTCTTCCTCTCTCTCAATAACTTGCCACATGTCCTTATGATTTTTGAATTAATTTCAATAATTTTAAGAATTTCTGCATCAATCCATTGATACCTATTTTTACTGTACCAACTGTGTGCAAAGTACCTAGAAGGTGAAAATATCTTGGGAATTATGGAGTGATATGTACACAGTATGTAAGCCCATTAGTAACTTATAAACTCAACTCTTCCACCCTTTAAGGCAAAAGTGTCCAAGAAAGGCAGCTGAGATAAAATAAAAGAGATATACTTTCCTTCTGTGAAACAAGAGAGCTGTGGCTGAACCCAGTGTGGGGCACTCGCCACCTTGCTGGCCAAGCAAACGTTATGAAATTATGAACTTGGAAAAAATAATTCAAGAAAACTTAGCGACTTCTTACGTGGAGAGAATGGGGATGTAGAATGGATGGCGGAGCCCCTGTGAGTAAGCAGCTTGAGGAGGAGAAGAGAGGAAGAGAAGAAAAGAAGCTCAGAAATTCAGCAGAGGGAACCGAACAGTCTGGATGGAGAGAAAGATTACTGCTCTGCCTCAGCAAGGAAAAGGGTGAGAGAGGGAACGGGAAGAAAGGGGGCATTTCTGTTAGGACCACAGTGTACTGTTGCTAGCTCCTCCTCTGCAAGCCTGGAAATCCTCTGGGGAAGACATGGAGCTCAGGAAGAGGGGAGAAATGTACAAGAGAGAACAAACACAAAGAGTGAATTTCTTGCTGCCCCTGGAGATGATGATTTCTTTTGGGGACAACAGAGGTTAATATCCTGAGCAGCAAGCCACCGCATGGCCCAGAGACAGCATGCTTGGAACAAGCTGTTTTAGTGTCCTGTTGTAGATTTTATTGAATTCTTCTCTGAAAGGGCCAATTCATCTCTCCATTTGGAGGCTCTTAAAGCAGCTTTCCTGAAAAGTTCAAGAACTTCTATCACTCTCCATTTACATGAGATCCATGAGCAGACAGACCCACCCCCCAAGCCCTCAAATCCCAGTAAGGACACTAGCTTGCCGAGGGTCTCAAGTTCACACACAGAGACACTCCTGCTGCTCACTCTGCAGAGGGAGAGAAGAAAGGCTGTGATTTCTTCTCAATTCCTCTCCCTCTCCTGCCGTGTCGGCTCCTAACAGGTGGTCCTGTCCCCTTCTCATGCCTCAACAGACGAATTCATTTCAAAAACAGTCATGAATGTAAGGAAATGTTTTCTGATTCTTATTTTCACCAAGAAGTGAACAGAAAAAAATCATCTCTGGGGACANTTGTTTTTTTCTTCCCTGTAGAGACTGAGTGTACTGACAATTTTTCTTTAGCTAATTAGGAGCTGGGCAACCCAGGGACTGACTCCTTTTGAATGTTCTTATTTTACAACAATGAATTCATGACTCATTATTATTCTTTTAAAAAAAGAAATCTCATGACCCATATGGGAAAAAAAAATCTGAAGAAGACTGGATATATGTGTATGTATAACTGAATCACTTTGCTGTATACTTGAAACTAATATAGCACTATACTCCAATATGACATAAAAATTAAATAGAAAAGAAATTCTAGGAAGAGCAAATAAATCGTTCTGGTTTCCTCACCCCTTCCCTTCTCTTCGTCTCTCTCAATAACTTGCCACATGTCCTTATGATTTTTGAATTAATTTCAATAAATTTAAGAATTTCTGCATCAACCCATTGATACCTATTTTTACTGTACCAACTGTGTGCAAAGTACCTAGAAGGTGAAAATATCTTGGGAATTATGGAGTGATATGTACACAGTATGTAAGCCCATTAGTAACTTATAAACTCAACTCTTCCACCCTTTAAGGCAAAAGTGTCCAAGAAAGGCAGCTGAGATAAAATAAAAGAGATATACTTTCCTTCTGTGAAACAAGAGAGCTGTGGCTGAACCCAGTGTGGGGCACTCGCCACCTTGCTGGCCAAGCAAACGTTATGAAATTATGAACTTGGAAAAAATAATTCAAGAAAACTTAGCGACTTCTTACGTGGAGAGAATGGGGATGTAGAATGGATGGCGGAG
The DNA here is from genome assembly GCA_006410735.1 of Raphicerus campestris. Lineage (NCBI taxonomy): Eukaryota > Metazoa > Chordata > Mammalia > Artiodactyla > Bovidae > Raphicerus > Raphicerus campestris. Next base: position 237,709 of record SJYW01027138.1, read on the forward strand.
CCCCTGTGAGTAAGCAGCTTGAGGAGGAGAAGAGAGGAAGAGAAGAAAAGAAGCTCAGAAATTCAGCAGAGGGAACCGAACAGTCTGGATGGAGAGAAAGATTACTGCTCTGCCTCAGCAAGGAAAAGGGTGAGAGAGGGAACGGGAAGAAAGGGGGCATTTCTGTTAGGACCACAGTGTACTGTTGCTAGCTCCTCCTCTGCAAGCCTGGAAATCCTCTGGGGAAGACATGGAGCTCAGGAAGAGGGGAGAAATGTACAAGAGAGAACAAACACAAAGAGTGAATTTCTTGCTGCCCCTGGAGATGATGATTTCTTTTGGGGACAACAGAGGTTAATATCCTGAGCAGCAAGCCACCGCATGGCCCAGAGACAGCATGCTTGGAACAAGCTGTTTTAGTGTCCTGTTGTAGATTTTATTGAATTCTTCTCTGAAAGGGCCAATTCATCTCTCCATTTGGAGGCTCTTAAAGCAGCTTTCCTGAAAAGTTCAAGAACTTCTATCACTCTCCATTTACATGAGATCCATGAGCAGACAGACCCACCCCCCAAGCCCTCAAATCCCAGTAAGGACACTAGCTGGCCGAGGGTCTCAAGTTCACACACAGAGACACTCCTGCTGCTCACTCTGCAGAGGGAGAGAAGAAAGGCTGTGATTTCTTCTCAATTCCTCTCCCTCTCCTGCCGTGTCGGCTCCTAACAGGTGGTCCTGTCCCCTTCTCATGCCTCAACAGACGAATTCATTTCAAAAACAGTCATGAATGTAAGGAAATGTTTTCTGATTCTTATTTTCACCAAGAAGTGAACAGAAAAAAATCATCTCTGGGGACAAAAACCCTTAACGTAAACCAGATAGCCGAAGAGACCAGAAGAAGACAGGAGGTGGTTTTTCACCTGGAGTCATTAGCAGCATCTTGGGGAGAAGATTAGAAATCTGTTCACAACTTTTTGGGTACGAGTAGGAAACATAACAAAGAGGTGATGGGAAATCTTTTCTGAAAGTAGTTTCTCACCACAAACGGAGGTTGGGAAAACCAGACAACTTGGTTTCCATAAAGGCTGATCCTATTTGAAATGCTCAAAACAGCAAGCACAGGAATGCCCCACAAGAACCATCTATGCCAACCTGCAGAAATAAGTGTACTTATAATCTTTGGAAATCGGTGCAGTTTTTGAGAATATGTATCTTTAACACCTTCAAACCAAGGCCCAGCTTCCTAAGGGGAGGGGGTACAGTGTCTCAGGCCTACAAAATGCCATATGGACAGAGGTTTTGGAAATTAAAGGCCAGGTTGAACTGGAGCCCTGAGTACCAACCCTTCCTACCTGGGCTACAAGTGGAAAAGGAACAGCAATCCCCAAGGCAACTTGGCCCAGCCCCCGACACGCCACAGTCTGGAGGCCTCAATCCTGAGGAGGAGAGCGAAACCCTGGGCTTCTGGGAGCATCACACAATCCTTGGGATATGTTGCAATACTAACCCTTTCAGGGATAATTCTGGGAGCGAGGTGGGGTTACAGCTTGGAGAGAAAGTTGAAGAGGGTGGGCAGCACATCTGGGGATGTGGACACCAAACAGATGGGATTTTAATGAAAATATTTAAGCCTTCTAACACACAAGTTATCCCAAGCCACCTCTAGTCCTCTTCCCCTTACGGGAATTAGAAAAATGTTTAAAAGATCATAGTATTAAGAATTTTCAAACGAAACCCTGATAAGAAAGTATATTTATTCCAAGTCACTAATGTCTGGGAATATTTCTTCTAAAACCATGTCCTGTCTTTAATCTCTTGGCTGTATATCTTCGTCCGTCTAACTAAAATCTAAGCAAGGCAAATTGCTTCTATGATCGTGTTCCCTAAAGCAACCCTCATTCACTTTGCTTTTCTTCTCTTTTGGAATTAAAGTCTGCCATAAATGTTTAATTAAATGGAAGTCTTTCCACTGTTAATGACTAGCTGCATGAAAGGCTCTTCATTTTTTAAAGGAGGAGTGTGTTTAAAACAGCGCCTATTAATTTCCCGATATTGATTCTCTGGCTGGGGAAGAGCATATAGTATTCAGCATAGAGCTCCTCTGCAGACTATGTTCAAGGCAGCGGTTTGGATTGAGAAAGGGCACCAAATGCAGTATGCGTCAAATAGACCATCGCTCAATGAAGTCACTTAGCTATTCAAAACATGTTCAGCCATCACTCAACCATTTGCACCAAGACTGTTGGGAGGGGGGCACGGAATTGGTGCTCTTTCCCCAGGCATAATCATTTCCCAAAGAACAGCTTTTGCTCAGTTTGGGTTAGACTCTGGGGCCACATCAGTTCTCTTCCTCTTAGTCCGTTTCCCTCTCTTCTCCCCTGTCTCCTGGCTTCAACTCCCTGCACCACCATCCCATGTTGAGCTTAACAAACAGTTCTGCAGTCCCCGCTTCCCGACGCTGCTCAAACGGCCTCTGTATTGGTTCATATCAGAAGCAAAGCACATCAGCTTTTCTTTCCACCCAGAAACATGTATCTCTCTGTGTATGTCTTTCTACTGGTGGCTGTAGCTTATACACACAGACACAGATAGCCACTCACATGCAGCCCCTTATATTAAAGTCTGTTGCTAAATGCAGGTTGTATGACCTGCAGGAGTTTCCTGCCCCCCTCCCCGTGTTTATTGTGTCTCAGAAGCACATGCTTTCATCCATACCCTGATCTCCCAGCCTATCCTCTGTGGGACCGCTTTGCCCACAGCACATACACGGGCACACATGTCCCAATGACCCTGCAAGATCAAGGTAAACAGCTGACACTCCTCCCCCCCCCCCCACAGCTCCCTCTTGTCCCCCCACAACCTCCTCATTCGCTCGCCTCCCTCCCGGCCTCCCTGCACAATGTCTGATTCCCAAGCTGGCTGCAATGCTGACTCTACACGCTTCTGGATAACAGACATGTCACTCTGCGTGGAAGTGAACTGGTTCTCAGCCTAACCTGCAAGTGAATTGCTGTTTATTAGAACTTGGGTTTGTTTCCTGTTAGAGACGTATGTATTTTCAGACTTTGTAAACGTTAAAACACACATACACACGCAGCCGGTCGCCTCGAACGATACGTGTGGCTCATAGACATTACGAAATGCTCTTGAACTCAGCTTGCGATCCTGGAATAATTAGGATTTACCAAGTAAGGCTTCTTAGAAACAACAGATTTTTTTTCAAAAAAAAGGAGATTTGCAGATGATGATGTGTCTTGGACTTTTGGAGAGTAAGGGGAGGAGGAGGGGAAAGGAAGAACATTTTGGAATTCTTCATTACGAAAAGAGGAGCAATGTTGAGAGAGGCAATTGTTTTTTTATACCCTCATAGATGGGCATACTACATCAGAAGGCAAATCCTAATGATTCCAAAGCAGGTGGAGCACATTTGACTTTTTAAAAACAATCTCTTGTTGTTTTCATCATATAGATTATTCCAATGAAGAAGGTTGAGGGAAGGGGGGTAGTGGAGGCTGGAGAGTTGAGTATGGTTTTTGCTTATTGATTTTCTTTCCTCTGAAACTCACCCAACCAGCCTTGATCTCTGGTGGAAGGAGTGAAGTAAGAAAATGGTGGAATGTAAAGGGGACTTATTTGGAGGCGGGTGGGNAGCAGGTTCTCCATAATCCAGAATGGGTCATAACTTCCTCGTTCTTTTTGCTGGTTTCATTCTCACTGACACTTTTGGTCTTGCAAACCCCTCTGGAGTAGAGCCAATAGTCGGTTCCCACAGCAATGGTCATCAGACTGAAGGCAGCGAAAGCACCAACCGTGGTTAAAAGCATTTGAACACCTCGATCAAACAGCCCCATAATTCTTCATTATATAAACACCCAACCGACTTCTGGTTCTCGGGAGAGTGTGTGTGAAGGTGCGAGTACTAAAGCAAAAATAAAAATAATTCCACTACTAATATAAAGGATATATGTGTGAACAGAGGATGTGTAGAGATATAAAAAAAGGGAGGTAAGAAAAGCTCACGGAAAAGAGTGTAAATTATAAAGATCACACGGGAAGAGAGGCTTGCCTTTTGAGATCAGAAACTGTTCCAGTTGCAGTGGTTAAAAAAAAAAAAAAGGAAAAAATAAAAAGACACCCCCCACCCCCCCAAGTGAGATGCCTTAATCTCTTTTCCTAAAATTCTGGTCTCCAGTTTCCATATGTGATAGCTAATTTGGAGATGGCTTCCACAGTGAACCAGGGAACAGCCGCATTCTCAACACAATCTCTCATGGTCGGGACCTAGACAGTTAGAGATTGTAAAAGCCGAGATGCAACCTTCCGTCTTCGCTCTCGGCTCTGCGGCCTGCGCCATGAAAATCCTTTGCTTCGCCAGTTCTCTTCCTTGGGGGGGGTCTCGGAAGCTTTCGTTTCAGACCAGACTTCCCAGTATTCTGTAAGCCCTTGATCTCAGCTGAACAGGTGCGGGGGTCTCGCCTTCCATGGTTTTGCCCCGGCAGCGGCAGCGGCAGCAGCCGGGCGGGCAGGCGCGGCGGCGGCGGCGGCGGCGGCGGCGGCAGGACGAGCAGCGGCGGCGGTTATTGTTGTTGGTGGCGGTGGTAGTGTTGGCGAAGTGGGGGAGGGAGGGGGTTTCTCCCGGAGAATCGAGGCGGGTTTCCCTCCCCCTATCTGCAAAGCTCCTGGAAACAGGGGTGCCGGCGTCTTGCTGCAGGATGGGCCGCCCGCCTGCCCCCCCACCCGACTCCCGGCCGGCTCGGCCCCCGGAGGAGGCGCTCCCACCTACTGCATTACCGGGTGGTGCTGAACTGGACAGCTCCTTGCGCCGCCTGCTTCGCGCGCTCCCCGGCTCCCAGGGCGGCCCGCCAGGAGGGGGGGCGCGGGGCCGGAATCCTCCCTGCCTTCGGGGGCAGCAAGGCCGGGACAGAGCGGGGGCTGCCTTTTCCTCTTTTCACCCCTCTCCCAAAATCCTGAAACGAGCGCTCTCCTGGGCTCCCGGAGCTTAGAGAAGGCGTAGCTAGAGATAGCTCTGCGCCCTCTCCCTCTCTCTCTCTCTCTC
>SJYW01027138.1:255814-268019 GCA_006410735.1 Raphicerus campestris
CACCCTCCTGGGATGTCAGAGCACAGGTGTCTCATTCATTGCAGTTTCCCCAGTGCCTAAAGGGCCTGAAATATTGTAGGTGCTCAGTGAGTGGTTTTTGAATGAATAAATAAGGTTAGGGTCATGGGGTTTCCCTGGTGGCTCAGATGGTAAAGAATCTGCCTGCAGTTCGAAAGACTGGGATTTGATCCCTGGGTCAGGAAGATCCCCTGGAGAAGGAAATGGCAACCTGCTGTATACTCTTGCCTGGAAAGTCCCATGGTCAGAGGGCCCTGGTGGGCTGCATTCAATGGGGTGGCAAAGAGCTGGACACAGCTGAATGACTGACACTCTCACGGGGATTAAATAAGATATAAGCATTTGGCAAATAGTAGGGGCAGGTCTCTGAAAGCCGTTGGCACTTGGCAGGTGGGGGTGAGGTGAGGAGGCAGCTGGGAAAGGTGAAGGTGGCCCCTGAGATGCTGTGGGAGGACCGGGAGTGGACAGAGGGTGAGGCAGTACCAGAGTCAGACCTGCAGGCAGGCACTGGCCTCATTTCCCATGCTGCGCCTCCCGGGCCTCCTCTGTTCTCTTGACCCCACATCCAGCCCACCAGAAGCTTCCAGCCCACCTAGCTGTTTAGCCCCAGGTTGGAGCATCAGCAGCAGAGAGGCTCCGATGGGGCCGTCAGGCTCTGGGACTGGGAGGGAAGGAGATGCTAGGAGACATGGCAGGCTTTACTCCTTGCAGAGGAGAGAGCAGCCGAGGAAGCCTCAGGGAGGCTTGAGTGTCAGGGAGACACTGAGCAGCTTTAGTGTCTGCTGCCAGAGGGGCTGGGAGAGTGGGGCAGAGCTGCAGGGTGAGTTCTGAACCTGGTGAGAACCAGAAGCTGAAAATCCATGGGTAGAGGTGCCCATGACAAGAATTCCCACAGAAAAGTAGCTTTCTCATGGAGACTCCAATCCCAGTTTGAGCTCTGAATCAGTCCTATGCTTCTCCTACTCCCCACCTCTGGGGCTGGTGTAGGGTTTCACCAGGAGCTGAGCTATAGCAAAGAAAATCATGATAGAAAGTTGATAATAATGTCACAGAATAAAATAAAGGACACATAAAGATGTAGAGGAGAAACAAGAAACAGAATGTTAAAGGGCTTGGGGAGGGAGAAAAGGTGATTTCCAGTGACTTTCAGGGGAGGAGGAATCCAGTGGTGGATGAAGAAAGTGAGATGAAGACAGTGCATTTGGGTAGGTTTGAGAGGCGTCAGAGAATGGGTCTTGAATGTCTTATGTGACCAGGCTCAGCCACCTTACGGCCTCTCCTCACCTCACACTCTCCTATCCTACCTCCCTCTCCTCCAACCAGGCTCCTAAGCCAGATTCCATGGCCCCACGCCTACCCCAGGGCCTTTGTATCACAGGTCCTCTGCCTGGAATGCTCATCTCCTGGCAGCTGGTTCAATCCTTTATTCCTGCAAGAGTCTGCTCAACTGACCACTGGATACAAAAGAGCCCACCTGCCCCTCCTCCATCATCCTCATTTTTTATCTGTTTAATTTCTCTCCTTAACCCTTTACAGCCTTCTTCAACTCACATATGTATTTTCTTATTTATAGTGTATGGGTAGGGGTTTGGTTGCATTGCTATTATATTCCCTGCCTCTCACATGGGGTCTGGTACATAGCAGGTGCTCATTAAATAAGCATGGACTATACAGTAAAACCCGTGGGTCAGGGACATGGAAGTTCATGCAGGTAAGAGGAAGAAAGAAATGGGGACCACTTGGCTGGGACGTCTGGGGAGAGCTGGCTTGGAACGCCGCACAAGGATGCTGACAATATCTTCAGAAGATGCTGGAGGTTTCTCAGAAAAATAGGGTGGCATTTCAGAGGTTCCTGGGCAACATGGAACCTAGAGAAGTAACAAATAGCAAAGAAAATGGTGCCCATGTGGATTTCAGGGGATGGAGAAGGAGGCACTGCTGAGGTGGCAGGACGGTCCCAGCTCTGATGCCTTAGCAGTGTGGCTTTGGGCAAGTGACCAAACACTCCCAAGTCTCAGCTGCACTGTCTGGAAAATGGGGCAGCAGGCTAGCCTTAAGGTACTGTTCTTATCATGAAATGAAATAAAAAATACAGTGCCTCCTCCAAAGTATATTATATTAGTGACATATTGAGCACCTACTGAGTGTTATGTGCTTTGAATAAACTGCAAAATGAAAAAGAGAAGTGAAGAAAGGCCTGCAAGTGGAGGGAGACACTCAGGGCACCTCAAAGAGGGCAGGGAATGACCCCTCCCTGGGTGCTGGGGAATTCAGCAAGGGCTCCCAGGAGGCGGTAACTGCTGAACTGGGTCTTGAAGGAGAAGCAGAAGACACAGATGGCCAGGAAGGGCTTTTTAGGCAGAGGGACAGTAGAGTAGATGTGAACATTCCATCAACAGAAGTTTGTTGAGCACCTATTATGTGTTAAGGCACCTCAGTGAATACAACCTGGTGCAGTCTCTGCCAGCAGGATCACACATGCCCGAGGGACAGACATCAAGTTATTGATTACACAATTGATTGCTTAATTGCAATCACAGTGCACTTCTGGGAGCTACAGGTAATTCTGTTTTGCTCAAGTGCCCAGAGGCACTGGCAGAGATCAGGCTGGAAAGAGAGGTGGGCCAGGTTAGGGAGACCCCTACACCAAGCACATTACCTACTGTGTGCCAAGCTCTGTGTAATGGATACAAAGATGAACAAAACCAAGTCTGGTATTGGCAGGAACCAAGAACTGAATGTGGAGTGATAGAGGCAAGTCCATGGGGTGACAGGAGCACAGCATGGAAAAGAAAGGCTGGAAAGTCTTCCTGGGGGAGGTGACCTTTGCCCCTTCAATTGAATAGCTGTCCCACATCTCACCATCCTGGCTTTAAAACTTCCCAACCTTGTAGGCTTAAAGGGGCCTTAGTCACTCTCACCTAGCCAAGTGANCATGTTCACACAATCATAAATGAAATTCATGCAGATGATATTCACAGCTAAACACACACCTGCACCTACCCATATGCCCATTCCCAGACTGGGTTGGTCTAGTGGCTAAGACTCTGCGCTTCCAATGCAGGGGACCTGAGTTCAATTCCTGGTCAGGGAACTAGAGCCCACACGCCACAACTAAGAGTTTGCATTCCATAACTTAATATGCCCCATGCCACAACCAAGACCTGGCACAGCCACATATGTAAATAAATAAAAGTCTGATGCAAAGAGATACGGAGCGACATCCTCTAGGTGATACCAGACCACGGGTCTAAATGTGCAATGGTACAACCAGATGAATGGTTATTTTGTTTTAAAACTAGCTGGTTGTGTAGGTTTCACTAATTAAATCATCACTGCCTTTTCCCAACTGCACTGAAATGCCTTCTCTTCCCCATAATGGATCCTCGTGGCTATGTTGATCCAGTTCTGATCTCTCTGTCCTATTCCACTGGTCTGTGCATTGCTTCCTCGCTGACAGCTTTTGGATTTGATTATAGAGACCTTACTACATTCTAATGATGATCNATGCCTTCTCTTCCCCATAATGGATCCTCGTGGCTATGCTGATCCAGTTCTGATCTCTCTGTCCTATTCCACTGGTCTATGCATTGCTTCCTCGCCGACAGCTTTTGGATTTGATTATAGAGACCTTACTACATTCTAATGATGATCTCTAATAAGCCACATTCTTCCCCAGTATTCTCCTTCGTAGGATCTGGTTATTGCTTTGTCTTCATTCTTCTCCATGAACTTTGAAATAATTTTATTCAATGGTGTCGTCGTCACCGCAGGATCTCAGCAACTTACTTGGAGTCAAGCTATTCCACTGGGGAACAGGAGATATTTGTTGAATGTTGTTGCTGATCTTTTCCTTCCCTAATGTGTCCTATTCATCCACCACCAGGACTAGAAGAGGTATTGGATAATAATATTTAGTCCAAAAGTAGTTAACATGAAAATGTGTATAGAATAGACAAACCTAACTAAATAGAGAAAGTTTCAGAGATGCTGAGACACTTGGAAAGTTGTCAAATTTGAGATCTATAAAGCAAAGAGATGTCATTCCTATATTCAACACCTATTTCTTTTTCTTTTTTTTTTAAATATGTCTTTAATTGGAGGATAATTGCTTTACAATGCTGTATTGGTTTCTGCCATCAGTTCAGTTCAGTCACTCAATTATATCCAACTCTTTGCGACCCCATGGACTGCAGCACGTCAGGCTTCCCTGTCCATCACCAACTCCCAGAGCTTGCTCAAATTCCTGTCCATTGAGTCGATGATGCCATCCAACCATCTCATCCTCTGTCATCCCTTCTCCTCCTGCCTTCAATCTTTCCCAGCATCAGTCTTTTCCAATGAGTCAGTTCTTCTCATCAGGTGGCTACAGTATTGGAACTTCAGCTTCAGCATCAGTCCTTTCAGTGAATATTCAGGACTGATTTCCTACAGAATGGACGGTTGGATCAGCTTTCAGTCCAAGAGACTCTTAAGAACCCCATGAACAGTATGAAAAGGTTTCTGCCATACAACAGTGTGAATCAGCTATAAGTAAACATATGCCCTCTTCCTCTTGTGACTCCCTCCTACCCATCCCCCCAGCCCTCTAGGTTATCACAGAGCACTGAGCTGAGCTCCCTGCAACACCTATTTTTGAACACCTACTGTATACCCGATCTTATTCTGCTGCTGCTGCTGCTGCTGCTAAGTCACTTCAGTCGTATCCAAGTCTGTGTGACCCCATAGACGGCAGCCCGCCAGGCTCCCCCGTCCCTGGGATTCTCCAGGCAAAAACAGTGGAGTGGGCTGCCATTTCCTTCTCCAATGCATGAAAGTGAAAAGTGAAAGTGAAGTCACTCAGTTGTGTCCGACTCTTAGCGACCCCATGGACTACAGCCCACAGGCTCCTCTGTCCGTGGGATTTTCCAGGCAAGAGTACTGGAGTGGGGTGCCACTGCCCTAGGTTTGGGGATATACTGGTGACCAAAGCCAAGAGAAAAGTTTGATTTTTAGATTGTGACAATGGTATTGTGTTCATTATTTTTCAGTGTGATCGATATTGTCATTATACTTAAAGAGTCCTTGTCTTTTAGAGATGATGCTGAAATATTTACAGATAAAATTATATAACGTCTAGAATTTGTTTCTAAGTAAGCTCAGAAGGGGAGAAATGGATGAAAATGTAGATGAAACAAGATTGGCTGTGAATTGATAATTACAGAAGCTTGGTGATGGTTTAATAAGGATTTATTATGCTATTCTCTCTACTTTTATCTATATTTGAAATATTCCATAATAAAAATGCTTTAAAAATGTATTCAGAGCTTATTACATTTCAGGCATTGTTCTAATTGCCTTTCATCTATTAATTCATCAAATCTTCAAAATAGCCCTGTCTTAGATCAGTTTGAGCTGCTATAACAAAATACCATGAACTGGGTGGCTGAAATAACAGAATTCAAGAGGCTGGGAAGTTCGAGATCAAGGTGCCAGCAGATTTGGTTTCTGATGAGAAGCATCTTCCTCATAGATGGTCATCTTCTTGCTGTGTCCTCACCATACAGGGAGTGGGGGGTCAAGAGGGGGAGAAATAGCCCTGATCTCTTCTTATTAGGATAGTAATTCCATCATGAGACTTTGCCAAATACATTGGAGGTCAGGGCTTCAACATACGAATTTGAGGGGAGCCACAATTCAGTCTGTATTAAGCTTATGAGGTAGATATTATCATCCCAGATGAGAAAAATGCAGCCCCACAAGATTCAGTAATTTTCCCAGGGTCATAGTTAGTAAGTGGGAGAACCATCTGGTCCCACGGCCCTGCTCTAAAACTCTATGTCCTACTTTTACATCTTCTACATCTACTGTTCATTCCAATGAACCTTTAAATGAATATACATATATAGTTATTTCATGTATCAGGAAGGGCTGTGAAAGTTATAAAATAAGACTGGGGAGAGAGAAAGGCTGCTAGCGGAAGAAGGTGCGACTGAGGATGCGGAGGGTGGGGACTTTGTTCAGTGAGGGTGAAGATGGGGAGGCTGTGTGGAGATCTGGGCCAGATATTCAAGCAGCTGTGCTGTGCTTAGTCACTCAGTCATGGCCCATTATTTGCTCCCCCAAGGACTGCAGCCCNTTTGTTCAGTGAGGGTGAAGATGGGGAGGCTGTGTGGAGATCTGGGCCAGATATTCAAGCAGCTGTGCTGTGCTTAGTCACTCAGTCATGGCCCACTATTTGCTCCCCCAAGGACTGCAGCCCACCAGGCTCCTCTGTCCACAGGGACTCTTCAGGTAAGAATACTGGAGTGGGTTGCCATGCCCTCCTCCAGGGGATCTTCCCAATCCAGGGATTAAGCCCAGCTCTCCTGCATTGCAGGCAGATTCTTTACTGTCTGAGCCACCAGGGAAGCCTTATATTCAAGCAGAGGGACTGGCCAAAGCAAAGATCTGAGACAAAAATAAGAAGGTTGGTGAGGCTGGAGCCCAGCCCGTGGGGATAAGGACTGGAAAAGCAAGTGGAGGACCAGATCTTACTGCAGACTGTAGTAAAACACTATTTATAGGTTCAAACAAAAGAGCTAAAATATCTCAGTAAGATCAAAATGATTTATTGGATTTATTAGCGCAATGATCATTTAAATACATTTTCCTACATTTTGCAGTGCTAAATTCATCTATAACAGAAGGATAATTTAATTCCAAAGGCAAATTAACCGCTCTTTGCCTTCTCCCAAAGTCACCCACTTTTGATATTTTTTTGCATAACTTGATTCAATTTTTTCTGCTCTTGCCACATTTTCTCCAGCTCCTACATACTTTTTTGGATGGTTATAACATTATTATCTTATTATTAGTCACTAACTGGGGATAATTCACTTTTCCAATGGATCCATGCTGCTTATAAAATGCCAAATCAACGGGGAGCATAGGAAGTAAGTGGTTAGTGACTTCTGACAGCTGGAGTAGACAGAAAACTGTTTGTTTTCTAGAGACCAGGGTGGGAAGCAGGCGTTGATGACCTCTGATAAGTTGAATTTACCTGTGGTCCAACAGTCCAAATGTCAGAAGAGCATCCATACGGCAGATTCTCAGAGTGTAGGTGGTGATAACTGCTTGCATCAGTCTCATATTGTGTGTGCTTAGTATTTTGCATGATCTCTGCTAGTTTGAATTTGCAGGTATCTGACAACACCAAGTTCAAAGGATTCTGTAGATAAAATGTGCCCAAACACAGTGTTTCCCTTGAAAAATAGCTGGTGATACACACATTTGTAGTGAAGCCTTCACACACTGTGGGACTTCCCTGGTGGTGCAGTGGTGAAGAACCCATCTGCCAGTGGAGGAGAGACAGAAGATGTGGGTTCAGTCCCTGGGTCAGGAAGACTCCCTGGAGAAGGAAATTGCAACTCACTCCAGTATTCTTGCCTGGAAAATTCCATGGACAGAGGAGCTTAGCAGGCCACAGTCTATGGGTCGAAAGGAGCAGACCTGACTAAGGGACTGAGTGTGCAGCACTTCACACCTGCAACAAAGGGCAGAGGGAAATGGGCCAGGTGCCATCCACGAGGGGTTCTGGGGCAATCTTTCTTGGTGTTGGAGGAAAGTTTGTTGAATGAACTTCAGGAGGCATGAGGGAGGCATAAGGGAATGGGAAGGTGGATTTTAAGAAATATTACTGCAAATCATGTATCCCCTTTAAGTGTTTGAGAAACATAATTAAGTCATATTGAGTCATCTTGAGTTTTTGGTTGCTGGACTGATCCTTTGGCTCTAACACCTCTTTGTGACCTGGGCCACCTCTGTCCTGGTTTCAGCAAGGCTCAGAGGAGTGGGTACTAGGGAAAGCTGGTCTGCAAAGATAGTAAACTGGCCAAAAATTTGTGGAAAGTTTATGCCAAACTATAAATTTAGACACTAGAATTTTTCTTTTGATTTTAGGTGTTGGGCAAAAAAGTCAGAAAAAAACAGTTCTAGATAGAGTCAAGAGACCTACGTCTTAGGCTTTGCTTTACTAGATGGTCCCTTCCCATTCAGTATATGATTGAGTGAGCAGTTCTAGCTATCTGCCAAGTCTGAGCTAGGTGTATGGCATATAAATTATTCATCTTGGTAGGTAACTTTGAGTTGTGTGTATGTGTGTGTTTTGGCCATGCCATGGGGCATGTGGGATCTTAGTTCCCTGAACAGGGATCAAACTTTGGGCCCCTTGCTGTGGAAGTGCCAAGTCTTAACCACTGGGTTGCCAGGGAAGTCCCTGAACTGTGCGTTGAAAGGTGGATAGGAGCTTACAGACAGAGAAAAAGGGAAGGGAATGTTAGGCAAAGACACTTTTAGATTCTTAAAATGGCAAGGAGTCTTCCAAATGCAGAGAGCAGGTTAAAGACCTCACATCTAGGACATGTGTAGTTATGAAAAAGAGTGATTAATTTCCCTATTGTTGGCATTAAGGATGTCTCCATTTTATTTATTTAATTTTTAGATTTGAGTTTTTTTCTTCTCTTTTTTTGTGTTGTTAATAATTTTCTACATCAACTTAGAAAAATGTTGTGTATAATAAGTGAAAGTGCACAGTAAAGTTTACCAACATTCAGCATGAGTTCAAGTGAATTCATTAGCCATTGTCTTATCTTTAAAAGCTCAAAATAACCTTAGAAAATCTCTAAAATCACAGTATAGGAAACCAAAATAAATTAATTCTCAATGACTCAAAACAAGAAGGATGTCTGCATTTTAAATGATTATAAATAGTGCTGAGGAGTCAATCCTAAAGGAAATAAACCCTGAATAGTCATTGGAAGGACTGATGCCGAAGCTGAAGCTGCAATACCTTGGCCACCTGATGCGAAGAACTGACTCATGGAAAGACTCTGATGCTGGGAAAGATTGAAGGCAACCAGAGAAGAGGGTAGCAGAGGATGAGACGGTTAGATAGCATCACCAATTCAATGGGCATGAATGTGAGCAAACTTCTGGGAGATAGTGGAGGGCAGAGGAATCTGGCATGCTGCAGACAATGGAGTTGCAAAGAGTTAGACATGACTTAGCTGCTGAACAACAACAACAATGAGCATCTTCATGCATAAATGGTTTCTGGGTTTTGTCTTAGGTAGATTCTTAGAAGTGAAAATCACAGTGAATTTCAGCGAGAGAGTAACCTGGTGGCTCTGCCCTGTGACTCTGGCCAAATCGCTGGTCCTTCTGGGTTTGTTTTCCTAGCTCTCAGAACATAGACCCCAGGTGCAAAAATGACTTTTCTACCTTTAATGTCAGACATCTAATGGCACACCATGAGTGAATGCCAGGGTGAGAAAGATCCGGAGGGGAGGAGGTGGCAGAAAGCCTCTCACGGGGCCCTGGACCTAGCAGCAGGTGGTCAGTGACTTCACCTGTGCCCATCAGTCCATCCAACAAACATTCATACAGACGCTTAGCATGTGCCTGGCAGTGCTATGGAACTATGTGTTCACTCTACTCAGTAGCCTATTCCCCTAGTTTACTTCCTCATAGTAAGTTCTTCCTCATAGTAAGTTAACTGCACGTTAACTAGGATGTCAAATGAAAATGACAACACGAGGGTTCAGTGGCAGATAAAGTTTGGGAACCTGTGTTTAAAGGGCACTCAACAGGCTCCAAGGGCTGTGGGACTTCATACTTTTCCTGTGCCCATGTGCCTTGAGGATGCCCAAGAAAGGGACAAGGAATTAGGCTGTCTAGTGTCATGTGACTGTAGGACTCTTTCTGTTGAAGCATCTGGGGCTTCCTTAACCTCTCCCAAGTACACATCTTCCTCTGCAGCCCACTGCCACCCTCTGTTGTGGGCATTTCCCTGCCTTGCTTGTCACTGTAGCCCTGTTCCTGTCTGCAGCCCAGCCCCAGGCAAAGCAGAGTTGAGATTCCAAAACTCTTGTACTTCACTTGAGCTGTACACTGGCCCCACAAGCCAAGAAGCAGAGAGAAACCTCATTCTCTAGGCTGTTCTGCAACCCCAGACAGAGCTTAAGGGGGCTTCCCTGGAGCCAGCCAGCTGCTCTGAGTCTGGTGTCACCATGCCCTAGTTGTGTGACCTTGGCCAAGTTGTCCCACTCACTGGGTCTCAGTTTGCCCATCTGTCAAATGGAGAGGATGATGCCACTTCCTCTAGAGCAGTGTTGCTGTAGGAACAGAATGAGAAAGCATATACAATGTTTAGCAGGGCAAATGGTAATCATAATCATTATCACCTAATTTAATAACAACGCTTACAGTAGGGGATCCAAGGTCCTCCAGAGACACTCCCTGATATTTTTGACCTCAAAACTGAAATAGTTACATCACCTGGCTGTCTCACTCTCACAGGTTGGGTCCTTACTGGGGGCATTTTCTTGACATCATGAAAGGCAGAATGCAGTAGTATCCCAGGTTTGCCAAAGCACAAATGTCTGACATGGGTATAGTACTTCATAGCATATGAAGTCCTTTATTCTACTCAGTACATATCTATCCCGCACACCCTTCTAGTGCTTTACGGCTTATGCCTCATGAAGTGTCTCCTGGTGTTTAGGGATGCTGACCCTCGACTCATAGATGTGGACGTGGGAGCTGAGCAAGGCACGCGTGGGCTCTGCGTCTCGGGTGGCCCTGGGGGACTGTCTGATTCTGACTCTGCTCTAGTCCCCTGGGCTCTGCCTCCTTGCTCTCCCTCTGCATCCTGCAGAAGATGGAGTCTTCCTGAATGAGGCTCGGGAACGCTGCCACCGTTCAATGAGCTAGTGGTGAAATCGGAAACTCTAGGCTGGTAGCAGAAGGAAAAAAAGTCAACCTTTGATTCATGGACAGGAGAATCAGTGAATGGGGAAGACTCATTCTGCAGTAACCGGAGAAAATGTCTGAGTGGTACGTCCTTTGAGCAGAGTGCATTCCAGAGAGAGCACGATCATGCTAGTGGAGAACTCAGCCCTCCTGTTAACGTCTGGAACAAGACCAGGGAGATGAGGGAGTGCTCCTGGACTCAGAGCAGACAGATCTGAGCTCAGATCACAGAGATGCTGTTGGAGCAACCCTGCTGATACTCACAGGGAAGTGGGGTATTTGTTATCACAAGGGTCCCCAGAACAGGGTGTCTAAACAGCTGTTAGGAGCCAGGCACAAAAGAGGGGCTTGCAAAATGAAAACATCTGAAAGATTCTTTTATTAGGGTTGAGTGGGGAGAATTTTGTTTCTTTAGGAGATGGGAATAAAATCTATCAGTTGCCTCCACTGCTCTTGAATGAATGAATGAGTTGATTTCTACAGTATCAAATCTGATTTCTGGTTGGGAGTGAGAAACTAGAGTCCTGAAACTGTTTCTAAAGGTGGTAATTCACAGGTCTAACAGGTTACCATGCACCGGGGGCTTTCTCAAACAGTCTTTCATTTGCTTTTTATAAAGACTCATTGAGTTGGGCATTATGATCACAGCAGATGAGGTCTCAGGGATCAGAGAGGGGCAGTGATTTTTCCCAGGTCACACAGCTTGTACATGGTAGAACTAAGCCTCCAATCTGCATCTACTTTCTCCAAGTCGCCAGCTCCTTCTCATGCTACACCTAATTTGGGAGGAAATAGAAAGGCCTGGGAATAGTGGAGGAATAATATTATACTGTACTGCATACTGGAAGAAAGAGAGGTCTATTGTACAGTGGTTATAGAAATTTCTTTAGACCTTTTAGACAAGTGAACTTCTCGGCAAACACGCTTTGCGATATGAAAACAGCTAGACTGTAGCGAGAAAGTGTAATTACCAGTTTTGTGGTCTACACTTCAGCTTCCCAAGTTCAGGGAGGCTTAGTCAGTGTACTGGGAGGATGGCAAGAAAGCCTGCCGGCCTGAAATGGAGTGATAGTAATTAATAAAGCTTGTTTGTGTGAGGAGCTTTGGCTTGCCAGGTAAGCAGAAAAGGTTGTACTCTTTTTTTTTTCTAATAACTGCTCCCACTGTGCTCTATTGAGCTTCATCTTTCTTGCTGGTTTCCTTCAGGACACCTCAGGCCCATTCCATAACTTTCCAATCACTTTGAGCTATTAAAAAGAATAATTTAATTTTGGTTATTAAAACTCAATCTTGTTCATTTTAAACTGTCAATCTCATATGAAATCTGGTGCTTCCCCCTTGGGTCATGTGTGTATGCACATGTGTGTGTGTGCATGCCCATGCATGTGTGTGTGTGCATGCCTGTGCATGTGTGTGT